>JABJVR010032387.1:0-13295 GCA_025773905.1 Chitala chitala
TGGGCCCCCAGAGGTTTTTTTTTCTCCACACTGTGGAGTTTTTGGTTCCTCTCCTCCGTTGTTGTCTGGCTTCATTCTTTTGTATTGATTTCTTCAATTTTCTGTGTAAAGCACTTTGAGGCACGCTGTTGCGAAAGGCGCTATATAAAAAATATATATAAAAAATAAATTAAATTGAATTGAATTGAATTGAATTGAATTGAATTGTCTGCAAGGCTCATAGATACTGAAAAAGTACTAGTTTGTAAAGCACTTGAAAGCATTGGACATTTGGCTCTTTTTTATTCTTTGTTGAATGTGACTAATTTCAGACAGTGTTCACTGCTGCCTATTGTCATAAAACAGGAAGTATGTTTATATTGAGCTAACATACATTAAACATTACAGCAACAGAAGGAGCCAGTGGACTTCAGCGATATATGCAAAATCTGACAAGCTGTCCATCATCCAGAGTGTCCAATGAGAAGGCTGAAGGACTCCCTTAGAACCCTGCGTTGCTGTCACAGAATTTTGTGCCCATAAAGCATATGTGACGTTTTCAGGAGAGGCAGTTAACAAGTGAGAAGAAGGCTTTATCACGCAGGGACCCAGAGCCTGCTAACACAGCGCAGAGAGCCGTAGACAGCCATAATGTGAAGATGGAGGTAACCCTGGTGGCTGAAACAAAGCATTTAGCCAGAGCCAGCCAGGGGGAGAAGCTGATAATTGCTTTAGAATGACAGGGAGAGCAGTGCTGGGGATGAGAACGTGTGAACCCTCGCAGGCTGTCCAAGCGGAGCGGCAAACTTCATTAATAGGAGTTTGAGAGTGAGCGGAAAAGGAAGAAAGAGAGAGACAGACAGAATAGAAGCCCGGGGTCTACATCCAGCAACTTCTGCACTAGGCTCAAAGTGATTCCTCCCTTGGATCGACGCTAGACATTAGTCACCGAGACACATCTACAAGCAGCGAGGATGAAGGTCTGTGAAGGAAAGTGTCTGCAGACAGCTACCAGCGCTCTGTCACATCGCTCGCTCATGGGCACCGTCTGTAACGACTGTAACAAGAACCTCACTGCCTCTAATTTCCCCGTGAACACTGAGTCAGGCCAAGGCCTGCAGCCTGACACAGTGACATGATGCTCCCTCAGTGTCCAGCCCTGCCCCCCCACTGTAGTCTGATCGTTCAGGGACGCTGCATGATGTATGCTTCTGATTTGCACAGACGGCACTGCGGTACAGTTGGCAGCAGGTCTGTGGTCATGGCTGTCCTGTGCAGACTGCACACGTTGTGAGTCACAATGTGTCTTCCTGTGTGACTCTGCCAGGCCTGTATTCAGAGTACTGCAAAAAAAAAACCTTTTTAATGGCAGCCACACATTTACAGTAGTGGTGTTAACATGCCAGTGTATGAAAATGTGGAGAGTGTATCATGCTCATTAGGACAGGCTCAGGAGACAGGGCTCAGGAAGTGGAGGTCAGAAGGCAAAAGTCAGGAGGCGGAGCTCAATAGGAGGAGGTTAACAAGGCAGAGGAGTTCAGGAGGCAGCACTCAGGAAATGGAGGTCAAAAGGCAGAGGCCAGGAGGCGAAACATAGTAGGAAGAGCTTAACAAGAAGGAGGAGCTCAGGAGGCATAGCTCGGGAGGCGGAGCTCAGTAGGAAGAGGCCAGGAGGCAGAGGCTAGGAGGCAGAGCCCAGGATGTGAAAGTCAGGAGGTGGAGATCAGAAGGCAGTGAGCTTCACAGGAGGAGCTCAGGGGGTGGAGATCAGAAGGCAGTGAGCTCCACAGGAGGAGCTCAGGAGGTGGAGATCAGAAGGCAGTGAGCTCCACAGGAGGAGCTCAGGGGGTGGAGATCAGAATGCAGTGAGCTCCACAGGAGGAGCTCAGGGGGTGGAGATCAGAAGATGCAGCTGAAGAAGCAGAGCATGTGTAATCTGAGTGTATCGAGTGTGCACACTGCACTCTGCACACTGCACACTGCACACTGCACTCTGCACACAGGACCAAAAAGGAAAGAGGCAGGAGATGGCTTCACTAAGGAGATGAGATGTTAGTCCAGTGTGTGTCGTCCAATGAGCTGATCAACCAGCCTAAAAGTGCAGTCTGAAACACACTAGCTGCAGAAAAGTATGTCCTGCCCATCACTCAAAGCCAGCAAATCCAACACAACAACACTGTGAAGGCTAAGAGTTGGGTTGCTGCACTTTCCACAGCATGTATGTGATGTAGCAGAAGACAAAAGCAGAAGTCAGAACAATCACGGCCCCTCAGTCAAAAAGCACCGTCTCCATCAGTATGTACAGAGGCGTAAGTGCAGCACAGACAGCAGCGAGGAGAGAGGCAGAATGCTAATACCCTGTCTCAGTACCCACTGCAATGCAGAGACACACAGTCACACATGTCTCACCGTACAGTGATGCTCCCATTCTCAGGTCATTATTTTCAGTCACAAGAACATACAGTTTAATTACAGACTCATGGTCTGGACCAAAAGATCACACCATCACATTCCAGGATCCGTGAAGTGCAATCTTCTTTTCCTATACCAGGTCTAAAATATTTGCTATAAAGCTGTAGATGTGGAGCAGTGATTCACAGCTGGATGAAAACATCTGAACGCTGAGGTGTAATTTAACTCAGGAGTGGGATGAGTCGCAAAGCCCTGTTCTGTGGAGTTGTAGAAGTAAGATCAGCCTCAGCGCTCTTTTGTGCAGAATCCCCAAGTCGTTTCTTTCCCTACGTGAAGAAAGAAATGTTCTCGGCCTGAGAGAGGCAGCTGAGCCAGGGGCCGGTGCCGGCAGGCTCGCGGTCCGTCACGTGCTCCGCTTCAGATCGGAGCGCAAGCTTCTTTAGGCAGCTCAGCCTGATTGTTCACGGGCAAATGACAGCAAGACAGGGGCAAACGGGAGCAAAGAAATACCGGCAGCACAAGGAACATTAATGGCTTTAGACTCGCATTCACCCATCAGGAGATGAGTTCACAGCCGGGGGTAGAGGGAAAAAGGAACATTTGCTCTGGTTGCTTCTTAGTAGGAAGTGAATTAATCAAACAATGTGAATAATTCAGGGAGGTAACATCATGCAAAAAACCCACATGGATTCGAATGCCACTAGTTCTCACACGTGAAAGGAACGTTTGTGTGACTGGCTGTTTAATTTACGGCAGCTGCACTATGAGCTACACATCCAGTGTACCGTGCCTTTGATACAGCATGGAGGGATCTGGTGTGTTTCACAGCAAATACATGGGTGAGATCAGAGCCTATAGATCAGGACATGGAATCCATCCATGCATCCATCCTCTATCCCACTCATCCAATTCAGGGTTGCAGGAAGCCGGGAGTCCACAGAACATGGAGTATGAATCTTAATTAGAAAATAAGATTATATATCAAAATTATCTAAGACCACAAAAATGACAATTAAAATTTTTGTAAAACAAACAAAACACAAAATGTATTTCCAGTTGCACTCCTTATGACATGTGGGAACTTCACTGCACCATAAAGCAATACATAAAAGGCCAGAGTGACACACACCCTGCCGCACTACACAGGGTGAACAAGGCGGGTCTGGGAGTGCTCAGGAGTGACACACACCCTGCCGCACTACACAGGGTGAACAAGGCGGGTCTGGGCGGGCTATTTCCCCTGGATGGGCAGATTAATTACCTAAACATGCACAACTGGCACCACCACTAAGTTTAGTCACTGCACTAAGTTTTTTAAAATACTAATTAAGTGCTGTAATTACTGCCTGTGGGGAGGAAGACAGATACGACCTAGAGGAAGAGCACTACAGACAGGGAGGAAAACAAGAGGCAGACACCCACTCAGCTGCCCACACACACCACTTCAGTTACTGTGCCAGGTGTGTGTGTGTGTGTGTGTGTGTGTGTGTACGTGTCCTACAGGTATCTCTGTGCCAAGACAATTGCTTTTCCTAAATGTAAAGGTCACTCTGAGAGCTAGCCTCAAAGAGGCACAGGCTGAGAGAGACAGCCAGTAGGGGGCAGCCTTTAAGCGAGTTGGCACAGACACCCTGGGTAAAGAAGAGTCCTCCCATCCTGCTTCAACATCCGATTCGCCAGAACACCTTTGATACAGCCCCTGGCATTGTGCAAAATCCTACCAAAGTTTGAGTTGTAAGACACTCAAATAACCACCGTTAACAGCGAAGCTGGTGCCTGTGTACTGCCCCCCCTCTCCATTTTAAAAAGGAAAGACTGTAGGATCCCTCCCCCTCCACACACCCTGTGCAGAAGGGAATCCATTAAAGGACCTGGCATTTGGCTCTGTGCTTATGTAACTGGGAATGCCTGTAGGTGTCAATTCAGCTTGCATAATGAAAACCTCCTCCACACGTTTCCCTCCCTTTACAGGCCCTAATCCGTGTGCCTTTTGTCACTTGCGCTTAAGCAGAAAGTTTTCAGGTGAAGAGCTCATACGGTATCTGTACAGCAGGAGCAGGAGGAACCAGGTTTTAGTGTCACTTTTTAGTAGGTGCTAATAGCTCAAGAAACGGTTTAGTTCCTAAGACCGGGCCGCTTGTAACTTTAGTTTGGCGCAACATCCTGTGATTACATTGGACGCATCAAATAAGACATTTCTGAAATTAATCACTGTTGACAAAAACGAGTTTGAGTGGGAGTACGCTGCGTGTTCTGGTGGCTAAGAGAAACTTTGCGATTGCTGTATCTGATTTAATCTGCCAATTTATACAAAACAAGAAGGATGTGTTGACAGAGCCTGCTTTTTTTAACTTTACTAGGCAAAGAAAGCAAATGACTTTGGATGCAAAGACCTAAAGTACTTGGCAGTTCAAAAGACATTTAATCAGTGCTTTGTGAGATGTCAACCACTGAACTGTCTGGTCATTCTGCAGACCACAGGGAACATTATGAAACATGGCTTTTATGGGGTTTTACACGGTTTGGTACTAATAGCTGCCACGACTTCCAATACCAAAATGAAACAATTACATTTAATAATGTTAGTAGTGCTTTCATGCACGCTAGAGCCCATTTTAAAGCCTTTTTTTAAATATAAGGTTTAAGATAGGGTTTGATGGCTCCATCCTTCTGTCCTCAGCTTTGTAACTTGAAATCTAAAGAGAGCTAAGGCTGAAAACTTGTGAAAAGTGAGACTGTGCACTTAACAGGCTTTTATTTCAGAAAAGGTGAGATATGGACTCCTCCAAACCCATTCCCACCCCACCCTGAATATTTTTTTGTTCCTTCCATCTGGTTGGCACAAAGTAAAAAAGCACGGTGGGTATTTGAGTTAGATAACACTCTCAGGGGGGCACTTACCCAGGATGCCTCATTTTCTGCTTGGTCAGGTTCACAGAGTGGGGAACGAGGACTGGAAAGAGGCACTGGTGCAAAACAAAGAGCGCGTTTCACAGAGCTCTTCTGTAAGCCTGTGTGAGTATGGCAGAGGGAAGGCAGAGGAGACGTCGGGGGGAGGGCGAGAATGCAAGGGGGGATGGGAATGAGAGAAGGATGGACAACTGTGTAGGGGCGAGGGGCAATTATATAAGAGGGAGGGGTGAATATGTAAAAGGAAGGGGTGAGTATGGAAGAGGGAGGGGCATGAATGCAAGAGGGAGGGGTACAAGGGAGGATGGCGATTATGCAGGGGGGAGGGGCAAAAAAGTAAAGAGCAGGGGCAGGAATGCAAGCAGAAGGGGCTAATATGCCAGTGACAGGGACATGTTGCTGGGTGGGGAATGTGCTTTCAAGGGGGAGGTGTACCAAGGAGAGGAGTAAGTATCCCGTGGGGAGGGACAAGGATGCTAAGAGGAGGGGTTAAGGTAAAAGAGTATTTCACCTACCTGTATTTCACCTGTCATTTTCCTGGTCCATTACATGCTAACTAAAATGCAGCCAAAAAGTTGAAGGGTGCCAGGCCTTGAGGGCTAGGTCTGGGGGGTGTCTGTTTGTCATTCCTTTTTTAAATGTTTATTTCCACAAACCACCCCTCCCACCCACGAAGTCTCACATATTTGCTCTGGAAGTGAGTGTGCATCTCCTCCCCAGTGTATTGAGTGTGCTGGCAGAGGCCCCCCAGGTCTCAAGGTCAGCACAGACCCAGCCAGTACATGGCTACGGTGCTAATCCCCGAGTCCCCGGCCAGCCCAGCAGGAGAACATATCTGCTTACCAACAGCTCGGCGAGCCAAGCAGCCCGCTTCTGCCTGCTGTCCTGTCTTCATCTCACATGGAGGCTCTGACCGTACTACCGGGTATGTTCCCTGACATCATTATCACATAGTCCTCGGGTTCCTGAGTTCAGCATGATGAATGTTGGGGCTCACACCACGTGCCCTCTTTCCAGACAACACCACGTGACGTTCTGCGTCTCCGTGTTCTCCCCACTGCGGAGCGTCTCGCGCATATTTTTACCCGCTTTGCTTTCGCGCGCCATTTGGATGGCACGACGCTGATAACTTCTCGGTTTACTTTGCTAATGTCACACTCCATGACAGTAATAGCTGTGTTGCTATGGTAATCACAGATCGCCGCGGGAGAGCGGTGCCGCTGATGAGCACGCCTGCAGCTGCGCAGCGCGAGGGTCGTTCGCTTTTCGAACCTCCGAGGGACCGTGAGGTGTCAGGTGCCTCTGGGTCCCGTGATGTCAGTGACGATCTATCGATCATTAGAGGTTCATCTATCCAGATGAGCAGGTTACACTTTCTGCCAAGAGAAATGAACTGGTTATTATGTTTACACGGATATGGGCAGAAACAACCGACATGCTCCTAGTAAACCAGAGTAAAGGAATTGTGAGCATGTCACACATACACAATGTGTACAGTTTTGAGACCCATTCATTTAAACATCTTCATGACACAACACTTTTGAAGGCTATTTTAATAAAAAAAAAATCACTAATCGACAAAATTTTAAAATATATTTGTAACACACGTAATCTTGCACAGCACCCCTGTTGATTTAAAATCATTTGGGTTTGGAACTAAATACAGTAATAAACACAAAATGACTTTCAGCCTGTTCGTTCTTGGCTGGGGAGGGAGAGGTTGGTACATGGGGGGAATTAATACTCGCATTCCTGAACCTGAAAAAACATCCTGACAAGTATGGGGAATTATGTCTATTTGTACACACTTCAATTTCCCTTTAGTTTCAAATAGGCCCTAAGGAAACCAGATCATTTTGGTAGAAATCTTAGGAAATTTTCCAGAATGGTTATTAATATGAGTTCTTGTGACAAAATGTGAAGAATTCTGACAGCCCAATTCTGGAATCTTTCTGGAAAACCCTGTGGCTCCTGGACAGCTTTGTGCCAGAGCTGTGAAATCGCAGCCATGTTCTCTCAGAGTGTAATAAAGCTCCTAACATTGCACTTTTGCTATACAAGTCAAACCCTTTGGATAAGATTAGTTAGTAAAGTACCACCTTGGTAGCCCTCCATACAAGCCAGCGTTCTAAAAAGAATAACCCCAATTCCAGGTCTCGGTCACACCAGGGCTGTGAGCGTATCCCAGGCAACGGCCGGTACACCCTGGAGACGGCGCTGGCCGATTGTAGCATCCCTGAAATTTCACTTTGAATTGAGTCAGCTTTGGTGGTCTCTGTAATTTCGTCGGGAATCTGTGAGTCAGGCTTTTACAACAAGCTTTCAGTCACAAGCTCTCCTACCAGTGCCTTTGAATGACACACGTGGGCCTGTAAATCACTGCCAAGTTTGGCCATCTCTGTGGTTTCTTTATCACTGTCAGGTAACAGGAGGGATTTTCACCACTCATTTCTGTGGTTTGGCAAAACCTTAATCACGCCTAACATTTCAGAATTGTTCTCAGGACGCTCACAATGTGCCAAACAAGTGTATGGGAAATTGACTAGTCACTGAGCGACTTTTCTGGGATTGGCTGGTGTACATATTTTCCTTTCATGCTCAGTTATCTAAAACACCGACTATACATTACACAGAGAAATAGTATTCCAGGTTTAGCGTCCCAAAGCCCATTAATAAGTAGATTTTACTCCCAATACGGTGCATGACAATTTTCTGCAATGTAGATGCTCGTACAGTACGTGAGATAGAAGTAGCGATCGTTTGGCTATAGAACATCTCAAGGGGTCAAATGTCAGCTAGCAACAGTGCCCGATCATCTTGTGAATTCCTAAGGTAATATATGGAGCCTGATTGTAACTGGAAACTAGTTATTCTGGTAGTTATTCTACTTTGACCAGTTCATGATTGCCAGTCATGGTAATTTATTCCCAATTAACTGCCAGTGGGGAAAAGAATTAATATAACACAAAATCCCACTTGAAACCCCTGACATGTTGTGTACTTGTAATAGTCTTGTCAGAACTATGCTGGGTTTTTCAGTTTGTGTAGCTTGGAGCCTGTGTTTAATCCACAAACAGACCAAAGGTGCCAGGTGTTAGCTACCTGTGGGAGAGCTCAGGTGTGCAGGTGAGATCAGGACCACTTGGAGCTGCTCTAATGGGGTCGGCTGTCAGACCGAACACCCCCTTTCCCCCGCAGCAACATCACCCATTCTGCCTCCGCCAAAAACAAGGGGGTCAGGAGAGACTGGTGGGAAATACTGGCAGGAACCCAGAGCAGGACTCCCAGTGGACAGGTACAGGTGAGTCTGAGAAACACCTGTGCCATTGGGAGTCACATCAGGACACTGGCCTCATTTCCAGACAAAGCGTAGGGAAAAGGAGAGCACCAGAGATCCTCTAACACTCACTCAACATCAATGATTAGTGAGTATTATTATTATTATTATTATATGAACTCTGATAAATAGCTGGACCAGCTAAAGTGATGGCAAAATAAAGTATAACCTCAGGGTTTTGAAGGTTAGTGACGGATGTTTCTTTATCTGCACCTTTATGTTTGTTTTTCAACCACTAATATTAATTATAGTCTCAATTAAGTTCCATACCTTCTGGTATTTGGTGCTTTCACCATAACACAGACAGACAGACAGACAGACAGACAGAGACAGACAGACATGAGCACAGATAGTGTAAAATGGAAGCACTGAACAAGGGCAAAGCAATACAAGTGAGCAGGCAAATTCAGACAGGTGAAAGTTCAGCTTCACCTTCAAACACAGGCACCTCTCACCATACACACGAAACACTGAGGATGCCGTTCCGGTTGCTATGGAGATTCCACTGCAGCGTGACATCAGCCTGTTGGTGTGTTTGCCTCCTCATTTCTGCAAAGAAAAATAAACGTTTTTTTATCTTTTTCACTATTGTAAAAAGCAACTGATTCTCAACATTATGTTCTATTACATTGTCTGGCAAATGTCGTTTAACAGATAAAAACGTGTAAATTTTGATATATGTAAAACTATTTGCTGTCTTATCATTAAGATCTGGAAAAACATGACGTTAGTAAATCAATAACCTCTATAACCTACAGTACATGTAACAATCTTACTTGAAAAAACAAAGTGCCTTACATTTTTCTTTAGTCATCTATGTATTTAAAGTAAATGCTTAAGCAAGCATAGGTAAGAGCGTTCTCAAGACAACCTACAATTATCCTTCTTGGCTTAATTAATTACTTATAAGCATCTCGCCTTCTTCGGGTTTACACAGAGTGGAACCCCACTATGTCCCGTTATACACTGCTGATCAAAACTACATTTATACAAGATGCACCTGGAACAATTAAGTAATCATGGCAGTGTTGACAACAGTCCTGTGATTTTTAAAATCTGCTGTTCCTGCCTGTTGGAGTAGGCAGGTGCAGCAGGTGCAGGGGTGAAGGACACGCAGCTGAATTCTGGAAGTTTAAGTTCAATAGGGGCACAGCTGTTGTACCCTTGAGCAGGTACTTATGCCAAATTACTAAGATAAAATGTCTGATTGTATTGACAGTCTGAACTGTATGTCTGCTAACCCCACAATGTAAATGTTATGAAAGTGTGTGTGCAGACTGTGTCGGGATGCTTACCTGCTTAATTAAGATGCTCTCGCACCTCATGGCTGCTCTGCGCCCTGAATCACAACGAGGTTCTGCACATGATTATACAGCTCTGAGGACCAAGCTCAAATCAGTCTGAGCTTTCAGACAGTGGGAAAGAGCCGTTTTATTGGTTTATTCAACTGGGAAGCCCTAAATTATCTGTTATTATCATAATTAGTGAAAGCTAGCTGGACATCAGGGAGACCGAAATTGGAAGCCTTAAAAACATCCCCTTCACACAGCACTGCAGGATTACTGCATCCTTCATCCTGTGGGAAATGAGAGAACCGTTTTACTGTTACAAAAAGCCTCTGTTGATTAACTGTTACTCGATCTACACTGTGACAAAGTGAAGTGAGTGCAGCAAGACTGCAGAAAATAGGGTGCTTTTGGGAAGAGGAGGAGAATGTGATTTCATCTGACCCGCAATGTGACACTAACCAGGTCATTCTGAGCTGGATACACACCTGACCTTCAGAACAGTACTAATAAAGCCTCCTGAAGTGGCTCCACACCTGACCTCTGGTGTGGCACTAACAAAGCCATTCCAACCTGGACATGCACTTAGAGGGAGATGTTTCTCCACCTGACAGCACAATGACAAGCAGGACCTCACTAATAAGAGTGGATGACAAATCACAGTCATGCTCGAGTTTTCAAAGAGTCTCCGAGACAACGGGCTAATGAACAATATGCCTCATATCTCTATTGGATGGGTCATTTCAACTGGGCTAGGTACAGCACTAAGCCCAGAGGTGGCAGTGTCACACCCCCGAGGAGAGAGTCTGCCAGGTAATTGGGTGTTCCTCATGGACACCGCACCTCTGATGAGGTCTTTCAAGCTGACCTTCAGGATCTGCTGTGCTGTTGTGAGCCTTCATATATGTGTCATCTTCATTTTCATAGTCCTTCAGTCCTTCTTCTAGCATCCTTCGGCTTTATTTTAATTCTAGGAGTCATTGACATCTAATTTAACCTGACTATTTCTACACAGCTGAACAAAGTTAAAGATCAGGAGTGAGGAGCAGAGCTTCCCAAGAGCCAACCTGGAAAACTTTTGGTGAAAAGTTGGGCTCCTTCACTGCCGCTCTGCAGGCTGTTGACACGTCATGCTTCAGAGTTCACTCTCGGTACTATCCTCTGCCTCGTCCTAAATATTCCCTTTGATTCAGGACACAGAACATCTGCTCCATTTGCTGCCAGCCTCATATTTTAACCCCCCCCCCACCATGCCACTAAGTTGGTGTAACGTGAGTTCACAAACACACAAAGTCTGCAACTAGCCAAAAATACTTAACATCAGAGCACTAACTGAAGATAAAACAGCATCTGTCTGAAAATAAAACACTCGGAGATGAACAGGCTTCTAATTTTTTGGGTTTTATATTACCCGTGTCAGTGTCCTCACTGATGTCTGACACATCTATTAATTATTTTGTCATCTGAACAGGAATTTAAAATCTGCTGCAGTTGTCTTGAAATTCAGTATCTACTTCTACTTGAATAGCATTATAGTCATTACTGTGTACATGTATAAATATGACTTATAAAGATCCTTTTACATGCTTTGGTGCATGATTTCAGAGTATGTGACATTGTCATGATACTTTGAAAGGTTATAATGCCTCATATAACAGCTATGACAGCTGCAGTCCCTCTCTCATGACCATTCGTAACATGGAGTTAATGGCTTATTCATGACAATAAGTTGAAGACCTGTTCGCATGGTAAAACCTGTTACCTTCTCCCTCCAGAAGATTGTTATGTAATGATTTAATTTACGTTTCCATAGGTCTTACACTCCAGCTTTTCACACGACCTCTGTTCCTCACAGCAGTTTCTCTAACAATAGTTATTAAATAAGAATTCTACTGCAATGAAAATCCTTTAGTGCAAAGCTTTTTACTTTGTTAAGAATCTCATCCTTCAGAACTTCTGATGTCACGTGCTTTGAGTGTGCAGAAACTTGAAGACAGAGGAAAAAAAGCACAAATATTGGCACTAAACATTATATGTTCCTGAAAGCCTACAGAAGATGTTCCATTTGAAAACCATAGAAAAGAGAGATCAAACTCCCAGGAAAAGTCTAAATCAGGTTCAGCTGAAGGTGTGTTTGTTTGATTCTCACAGAAGCACTGAACGGGAATAAAGGATATGTAGGTCTCCTTTAACATGCAGCATTACTGGTACAGAAGACAGATATAATACGGACCTGCACTGAATCTGAGTGCCTCTGGGAATTCTGAGAACTTCTCCTCCTCTCTGATTCTCATCACAGAGACACGCTCACCCTTTTTTTCTCTCCTCCCCCTTTCTGAAACTGTACTCCCTCCTCCCCCTCAGGGATACCAGAACACAAAGCCATGCTGCCCTTGGTTGTACTCTCTACTCCTCTGCTGTACAACAAGGGCAGCTCACCGTCCCCCCCAGCCTTGTGCTACTCTTAGGAGGAGGAGGAGGAGGAAGAGCAAGAACAACAACAGAGCTACTTGACCAGTTTTTGCAAGGAAGGGCAGTGATATACGACTGGAGACTGAAATAGTGGATGGTTGTCCCTTTTTGGGGGGGGGGGGGGTAAAAAGGTCCCCCACCTGCCTGACACACCAGAGCTGATCCAGGAACAGCAAGAAAAGCCCCAGTTAGAGTTCTGATCTCCCAAGATGTTGGCCTCACACAAGAACACAGACACCGTCTAGTGTAGAAAGGCATGTCAAAACCTGCGCATTATCCACAGCAACGACTCAATATGCCTCATTTTTCACTACATTATAGCAAATATTTTGAATACTGATATTTTAATTCCAGAGATTTTTTGCCAAAGGAGCATGATACTGAGCAAATCAGAAAAGGTTAGGAAAACTGGATTTTGCAATGCAGCCACCTGAAAAATGACAGAACATGGTCAAAACCCCATTTGTGTGTAAAATGAAATCTGCATGACAGGTACAATTATTCAGGTGGAGAGCAATGAATGTGCAAGGGGAGAAAAATTAAACACATTTTTGTTTTTGTAGTTTTTCCTTTTTAAAACAAATCAACAGGCTCATACTAAAATCACGGCTTCTGCCTTTGGAGGTTTGAATCCTTACATGGGCCCACAGAGCCAAACCTCTTGTGATCTCCCACAGCTCTCCTACTGGCTCTGTGGTGCTCTGCTATGGCAGCACATCATGAAATGCAGGTGAGCTCATCCATCCATACATACAGCCCTGTATGAGCTGTTACCCATGAAAGCCCTGTACGAGCTGTTACCTGTGAAAGCCCTGTACGAGTTGTTACCTGTGAAAGCCCTGTATGAGCTGTTACGCGTGAAACCCCTCTATGAGCTGTTACCTGTGAAAGCCCTGTAC
>JABJVR010032387.1:13395-34330 GCA_025773905.1 Chitala chitala
CTGTTACCTGTGAAAGCCCTGTATGAGCTGTTACCTGTGAAAGCCCTGTACGAGCTGTTACCTGTGAAAGCCCTGTATGAGCAGGTGACATTCCAAGGTGCCCACTACATCATGCCCGAGGCCAGTTTAAATGGCTGATCAGGTAACATGACACACATTTCCTAAAAATGCGTAGCTGAATGCAGATAACGGATCCTTCATAAATACAAACACAGACAGCTGTCAGGAGTTCCTCTGCACTGAAAAATGTGTCAGCTTTTGTCTCAATCTTTCTGTCTCGTATCCTCGTTCTGTACCATAAACCGCATTATTACGTGTCCACTTTCAATGCCATGTTGCCTGTGGGCGGACGCGTGTTCCTCCTCACTAGAGACAGCAGGGAGAAGATCTGAGAAAGTGTCTTCAGCGAGCTGAGCTCAGATTAAATCAGGGTCGTGCAGAAATTGTGAACTTGCATATTGACAGCAAGTATTGCAGCCAGCTGTCAGGTTAACTTTAAAGCACACAACAAACTCCAAGAATCTCACACAGAGCCATCTTCAAAGAGCTAAGAAGCAACATTTTCAGACCTGACCAGTATTTCCATGCCATGGTCAGACACAATCATGACATGAACAAATAATACGCTGAAAAACACTAATGTTCTGTCAAACAATGGATGCACCAAAAAGCCCAGTTTTTGGTACCATCTTGCTTCTGCTTAAGATGTCACCAGCATAAAAGAGGAGACCAGAAAGAAGGACTGTGTTGTTGAGGACAAAATGTGTAGAATTTGTTAAAGCAAACAATATTCAAGTTTGAAGCAAACTGAGAAATTCTTCCTGCAAGGCAAACCCTGTGAAACAGTGAATGCATACAAATAGATTACGATGTACAAAATTCTGTTGTACAGTCCTATCCATTTGAGCAGAAACGCACTGAGTTACTGTCTGTGGATCAGAGGACAGGACACTTAAGTCCGACGGTTAAAAGATAGCAAAGAGGAAAACGAGACAGCCTTGGACTCTTTAAAAAAGAAAGGACAAGCAACAGCGCAGTGAGGGAGACAGACCAGGCGTGTCGAGCTGTGTATACAAAGTGATACCTGGAGACTGGTTGAGCGAAGCCAGAGCGTTGACTCTGGGCTGCTTGTGTGTTCTGATTGGTGGAATTTCATTGGCCATGCTGGAAGCACGAGGGCCTCGGCTGGTGTCTACAGGAGAAGCCAAGCAAAGCTTGCTCGACATCTCTGCACTCAGCTGGGACCGCACCACACAAATTAGAGTCCTGCGACGATGCTCTGATGTTCCCACTCAGTGCGCTGACCTAATCAGCACCTGAGCCCTGGCCTCTAAGTGCATGGGTGGGGGGGGTGTAAGGCTGGTGGGTAGGATGCACTAATTTTCTTCCCAGCAGGATCAGTTGCATGAGGCAGAATCTGAAAGATGGAGCATGACTTCTCAGAGAAAGGGGCTGAACCAATCACAGCACTTTGGAGGCAGTGCCTGCCATACATCAAGACCACATGACCTGTGGTATCCCAACATCTGCCCTCCTGCTGATGCTGAGGGCTTTGTTGGACTGTACACAAGCAACCTTCCACACAATCTTACCCAAAAAAAAATGAATCTGTTCTGGTGTACATTTAAAGGTTCCCTTGATATTTAATATTTTCACTGGTTCAGTCTCAGAGTAAAACATCCATCCATTATCTTAACTGCTTATTCCTGGTGAGGGTCACAGGGAAGCCTGGAGACCATCCTAGAGCACATGGGGCACAGGGCAGGGGACACCCAGGGCAGGGCGCGCACACACACTACGGGCAATTTGGACACACCAATCAACCTAACCTGCATGTCTTTGGACTGTGGGAGGAAACCGGAGCACCCAGAGAAAACCCACCAAGCACAGGAAGAACATGCAAACTCCATGCACACAGACCCAAGGTGGGAATTGAACCCCAGGCCTGGAGGTGCGCAGCAATGGTGCTAACCACCACGCCACCGTGCCGCCTTCTAGAGTAAAACAATGTTTTCCAAGTGTCCAAAAGCATATCATGGCACAAGGATAAACTAACAAATTGATCAGTAGTAACTTATGTAGTGAGGTAAGAACTTTTTGTCAGTGAGCACCATGGTTGTTGGGTTGAAGAAGATGTGTCTGAAAGCCTGGACCGGTCCCCCTGCACGCTGACAAACAAGAGAACATTAGGTAAGATTGTTCTTACCGAAGCATCCTTTATAAGTGAGCACAGGGGGACAAAAGAGCAGATGTTAAGTTCTCTTTGGGAACCCAGGCTTGCATCGTTGTGATGGACATGAAGCTCCACCACAGTGGGCCTCGCCTGCGTTTGGGGACAGCACTGGGACAAGGGCGACAATCCAACAGACAGATGCTGTTTGTTTTACACGCATGAACAACGGTTCACTATCAAACATTTCGCCTCACATGAGGGGATCATCAACTATGATTCTGTCACTCTCTCTCTCACACACACACACACACACACACACACACACACGCGCACACACAAATGCACCAAATAACTAATGAACATGTGAACAATTGGTTGTTATAAACTGTTTTTTGACTGATTAGATCTCTCTTAACCCCGTGACAGTGTGACAAAGTTTGTAGCTCTCACCACATGTACAAGCTTATCAAAGAATCTTTAATTCCACACTCGTCACAGTCCGAAACAAAGACACATCAACAATAATCGTATCAGCAGCTGATCTAAATCCAATTGCCTCCTGCATCAGAACTCTGATCTGGGTTCAGGCACTTGCCTTTCCTTGTGTCAGCTGTCATGCTGACCTACCATCAAACCCTGCATCTAGGAGGGAGGAAGTATGAGCTAAGCAGAAAAGTCAGCTGGCAACACCCACAGTGCACCACTGCACGTTAAACCCAAACTCTGTCCACAACACGGCAACGTATTTCACTGTTATTATCGCTTGTCCGACATTTTTAAAAGTGGATCTTTATGTCAGGTTATGCATTTAATGACAAAAGAAAAAAAACTGGGAACAACAGGCACAATTGTGTAGGTGTGGAAGAAAAGGCATTGGATGCAAAAAAAATAAAAACCTGAAAATAGTTGCAGGTGTAATGAACAAAAGATAACTTCAATGTGAGTGAAAGAAGCCAGAGATGCCGTCAGCAGGGCAACAAAAGAAGCACGGTGTAGTTAAGGTATTGCATTTGTATTACAATAAACCAGCTGATAAATTAGGAATCGCTCATCGTTTACAGGGGCCACAGCTTCAGGCTAACATCAATATAACATGTATGAAATAAATGAAATATTAGCAAATAGTTGAATTTTGCTGCTTTTGCCAGGCAAAGTTTGTTATCTTGGAAAACAACTGCTCCATGTCATCTGTAACATGCTGCTGAAGTTAGAAGAGTAACCAAAAAGGGCTGGAGACAGGATTCTGCTAGGAGACAGGATGGTAGGGGAGAGGCTTTTTTTCTGTCTCAGCCTCCCCAGGAAAACGTAGAGTTGCCTTAACGACACGACCTCTACGTTCTGCAAGATGGCGGAAAAAACCTCCTGCTGACAAACGCAAACCTAGGAAGTAAACATGTCATCAGATCGTTTCATTGTAAGGACAGGTGCCCTTTCTTCAACCCCTATACACACAGGTTTGGGAGGCGAGTCGACGACTCTGCTTCTTATTAAAGTGTGCAGACCACAGTTATTGCTCTGCCCACAGACACAC
The DNA here is from genome assembly GCA_025773905.1 of Chitala chitala. Lineage (NCBI taxonomy): Eukaryota > Metazoa > Chordata > Actinopteri > Osteoglossiformes > Notopteridae > Chitala > Chitala chitala. The sequence continues at coordinate 17,100 of JABJVR010032387.1, forward strand.
GGGGGGGGGGGGTTGGTGTTCTTCAGCTCTCTGAAGCCAGGTGGTAGTAGGGTCCGCAGGGGTCAGACATGACAGGGGTGGAGTATAGAACTGTCCCTCATATCTTGTACCCATCAAATTTGTCCCTGGTGCCTTATGCTGGTTTTACCAGCAGATGAAATGTGGACAGAGATGGGGGTGGGGTGCCACCTTATCATTTGTGGAGCTGGACACTGTTGATGGAGACTGACATGACAACAAAAGGGAAGATGCTGGCTGCCATGAAAGGGACACTCAGCGAATAACAATCAGACAAAAGCTACAACCAAAACCAACCAATGTGAGCCTCTTCTTTTCCACACTCACTCCTGGATGCTTGGCCAGACTTCCAAAAGAAGAAATGAAGGGTTCTTTGTTTATCTGGGTCACGTCTCCTTCAAACATCTGCGGCAGCTGGTTCCCAGAACGCAACAGTGCTTTCATTTGATTCCTTGACAACGACAGAAAAACAGCGAGGCGAATTTCACGACTGTGACTTTCTTTGCATGGCTTCTTTTTTCCTGATGTGGACACTTTAAGGCCTCAGTGCTGTTGGGTCAGGCTTGAGTGACCTCCCAAGAAAGCTGAACTCAAAGAGTCACATTCTCAGAGTCACATCACAGAGTCACGGGTCATGAAAGAGACAACATGGATGAGGCCAGGCAGCAGACCCTGTGGTCTAGAATCCCGGCAGAGTGAGGGAGAATGCTTTGTACAAATGTCGAGTGGGAAACTTCAAAGCTGATATAAATTCCTCAAATGGCCAGCACGGGTGAAGTTATTCATCAGAAACAGAGAAAAGCTCTTTCATTTTAGGGGCAGGCCAGATTTTCCCTTTTGTTGAAAACAACAACAGATGAGGAAAATAGCTTTGATGAAGAACAATCAAATATGCCCTCTAATAACTACACTCCAGTGTGTGCTGCTGGAATTTTCAAAAGCACTTCAAATAATGTCAGAAAATACAACGCGTTTTTTGACTTGTACTATTTAAAAAATAAATTCTACTCGTATATGCTTTTATAAGAAGAGTCTGTGTATGATATTCTGAATAAGCTGAATTCTACAGAACACAAATTATAATGCACTGAAAACAAGATGTAAGAGCAGTACCTCACATGTTCCACATGTGAAAACTCTCGTGCACTGAAGGTCACGATGTGAAAAGTTTTGGCCACGTTATAGCAGACAGTGGAGAGACTGGAACGCTGTTTTACCAGTTTGTCTCAAAACGTTTAATTTCTGTCTCTGTGTGGCTCATCACTAGACCCATGAAATCCATGGTCAAGGGTGGAGACCAGGCAGGAAAAGGTCTATTTGAAGAACAGTAGCTTAATTGCCAAAAGCAAAGTCCAAAGAGTTAAATACAGTGACTAACCAGAACATTCAAGGTACGAGGTCATAACCAGGTCAAGGACTTGACGGGGGAACACTAGAGCTACACTGGGGTGCAAAGATAGGTCTAGGACTAGGACTTACGATGCATACGAGTTAATACGTTAACAGAACCTAGAGCATAGAAACATACAAGGCCAAATGATGTTCAGGGAAAACAGACTATGAACAAACATCTACGCAAGGTACATCTACATCTTACAACTGGCAACAAAACAGGAGAAGACAAGGACTCTTATACACCTCACCCTGACCCACACCAGGAGTTTTCACTAAGACAACTGGAGGTGCAAGCAAGAACAAGAAGCAGACATAGAAATCCCACATGCTGTAGACAGGATAGGGAGGCTAGAAATACCACAGACTAGATAAGTGAGGACTGTGCACGTGACGACCCCCTTGAGTTACCATGGTTTCTTTTTTCCTCATACAAGCAACTTTATAATGATTTCTCACCACATTGGCATCACCCTGTAGGTTGACTGGTATTTAAGATGACTGTATTTGTACAGAATCACGCAGCAAAACCTTGGGTCCATTTGAGCCAATTAAGCCAATTGTTTTGACAGGTAACCACTGTCGTGCTTCTGTTCAGCAAGACCTCCCATGGAGGTGGACGCGGTGGGCAGATGAGGCAGAGTAATGCAAATTAAATGACCTTTACAATGATCTGCTTAATTAAGCGTGCCCTTTGGTCCTGTTAGAGGGATTTTACCAATTTGTGGATATCTGGCTTGTATCGATTCAGGCCCTGCAGTTGCAAGCCCACGAAAGCGAAGCGGTGTTGTTTCTGAGAGCAAGCTCACTTCAAACCCACCTCAGAGCGCCATGGATTTTCAGACACACTTCCCAAATGAAAAGCCCTCAGCGGCGGGCTGACTCACCACCGTCGTGTGATGTTCTTTGTAGCTTGTTCTTCGTGAATTTTAAATCGTTTGCTGAAATGTACGGATGAATTACGTGGCGACGTGTTTACTCTGCGCCCTCGGAGTGTGTGTGATAATTAACAGCCTTAAGAATGAGCACGGCGGGCAGGAAGGTTTCCACGTCATGTCTCCATGTCGCGAATGTTTCTCCAGGCAGCGGTCCTCTCAGGAATCAGGGAGATGAGAAGCTGAACCCATTTTCACCTCCAAGGCCCATCTGTGAAAGTCCACATTTTGCAGCAATGCTGTGGCTTTCTTACATTACCCAGACAAGCGAGTAATCAGGGACTTGCTCACTGCCTTGGGCAGAACCAGGTGGTGTCTGTATTGGCGTGGGCCTTCTGATGTCTTCCTGTGTCTAGGCAAGCTTTTGTATGCCTGTGACTGTCATGTAAAGCAGACCTGCAGAATGGGATCTCAAAGCGTTTCCATAATGGCAGCACTGCAGCTCCTGATCAATCTGAGGTCCCACAGCTCAGAGACTAACATGTGAGTCAAGCTCAAAGGCAATGAATCCCCCCCCCCAAAGAAAAAGCAGTCTTTCACAAAACAAATGAAATACAAAGAGCATACCAAGTAGCGTCACTGTGATAAATTATAACACTTTAGCTGTTTCAGAAATAAAAAACAATAAATGTCTTACAGAACGTGACTGTGTGGGCCAGCGCCTGCTTTCTCAGAATGCATCTTTGAGTGCTTGAATAATGCTCTGCCCATTAGCACAGCGCATCTTAAAAGTTTACGAGTTAGGGGAGGACAGCATCACCTGCGTGACAGGAAGCGGAACAGGGGCCGAGTGAAGAGTGACACCAGTGGTGGTTTAGAGCTCGTGTGTCATGACTCCTCTTGTTCATTTCCATCTCTAACTTTGTGAAACTTTCCTTGGCATGTTAATTGTCCAAGGCTTGTAATTAGATAGAGGCACACAGCAGTAAGGAGGAGGCCCTTTCATTGTCAACACCTGACACCAGGATGTTAATTATTGGCTGTCAGTGTGGCGAGGCGTGTTGGGGCCATGACCCTTGGCTCGACAGAGCCATCAGTGAGGACAACGTGCTGTTCAGAGAGGAACTGCTCACACGCTGTCAACACACAGGGGTGAGAGGACACATGAGCCCTGCAGGCACACAGGGTTCACTACATTTGACCCCCAGCTCAAGCCCTCACAAACAGACCCCTTGCATAGCTACAAGCCCAACCAGAAGTTAGGGGCCTGGTACAGGGATTGAAAGGTGTGCTTGTTTTTGGATGTACACGTGTGACCGTGCAAAGGAGACGCCGGCATTTTCATTGCATTACTAATCACGATAACCCATAACCCTCACCTGGCTATGCAGTGTAGTGTATGCGCAGTGTGCGCAGTATGCACAGGGGTCAGCTAGTGAATTTATAGCAATGCAATAAAATTACCTGAGCTCTTTACCGTATCTACTGCTGAACAATTTAGCAATTTTTGAGTAATTGAAGTAAGGACCTGAATCAATAATATGCTGGTGACAATGCCAGAATTTTCTGTTTTGCGGTAAAATACTGTTATCTGGTCACGTCTTGAAGTGTCTGCCTCATAATCTGCTCAGAGAACACACAGCTGCCCATCGATTAAAGTATGTGAGATATACTTGAACACTTCAATATAATTTCAGGGGTTATTATGCAGGCACAGCTAGCTTTAGGTTATAGTCTCTGTAGAGCATAATCACCAACGGGAAAGTAAATTGAATGTAAAAGGACCATCTGTTTTAAAATGCCCATGTGGCAGACTTTTTATGGAGCGCCATGGGAACAGCGCAGCACAACATTAAGGCCCCAGCTCACACCTGACAGCTCTGCATTACACCCAAGGTCTAGGTGACACACGCCAGCTCTTTCCTGTCCTTCCTTAACCCGCACCAACGCGAAGCGTCAAACTGTTTTCGCAGTTCTGCGCCACGGTTTTGTCAAGGCAGTTCAAATACTGTTTTCAAAATGTTCCGTGACAGCGCATTGCGAAACAGAGCTCGGTAATTATGTTAACGTTTGTTTCATGAGATAATTGCGAGCCCACAAATCAGTCCATCAGAGAACGCTGCTCCCTTTTAAATAACGAGCCGCACTGAAGGGGCGGAATAACTTATTTAACTTTGTCTCATTTAGGCTAAAAGGTAAAGAGGTGCGTGGAGGTGCCAAATGTGTTTATATATTATCTTGAACGGGAATTGATTGCATACCACTGAATGCAGATGAATGTATAACTCATGGTATGTTGTAAATGATTTTGATGCTAATCCATGGGCGCATTTCTGTGTTTTGAGATTGTCTAATAGATTGTCATGAAGTTTTAAGAAACAGAATTTTCATCGTGGTGGACAGTTTAACTTTTGAAAGTCCATTTGTTGGAATTCTGCAGTGACCTCCTAACAATAAGGGCCAACGGTACGTTATCGCTTTGCACGGAACCGAGGCTGGTTCCTCGGTGACGACCTGGTGAACCTTACGGACTGCGTGGTCTCCCAATGTGATGAGGTTCTCTGGATGTAGCAGAAGGAGAACGTGTTTCTCTTTGCCTGTGGTGAAGATGCTGAGGCACTGAATCCTCCTGACTTAGCATCTTCTTGCTAAAGGAGACATGGTAGAGCATGATTTTGGAAATGCTTTTATCCAAAGTGACTTAGGACATTTTCCTATAAATGTCAAGGCAACACTGGTTTCCTGCATTTAACCCATCCCCCTGGGGGGTGCATTGGGCAACCTTATGTGGTGTCTGGAGAGCTAGCATTTGAGTGTCTTGCTCAAGGACACTCCTGGTGGCTGGGCTGGGATTTAAAGCAGGAGACTTCCACATCCTAGCCTCATGTTGTACCCACTGAGCCACCAGGCCACTGATTTCCAGTGGAGATGCATCTCAGTAAACCGAAACGTGTGTATAATGTGTGTGACATGCAAATGCCTCAGACATTGACCTGCAAAGTTTAAGATCTATAATCGCAGGATGAAATTATCTATTCTTAGATGAAGCTTTAGTTAACAAAGGATTGTGGGTAAAATCCAGGCGCTGTAACAGGAAGACAACAGGACAGGATAACGACTGGGTCATACTCAATGTATATGAGAAACTTCATCCACCAGTAAGGTTTTGGTCATCACTTTAAGAAAAGAAAGAAGCAAACTCTTGCTAACTGGCAAGATCTGATCAGACTGACCCAGAACAGCAATAATTTATTTTATAATAAGAGCTTTATTATATTGCATATGCGTCCTCTATATCAGTAGTCTCCAACCTTTTTTGCACCACGGGCCAGTTTAACGTAAGACGGTTTTCTACGGATCGGCCATTGTGTATGCACATAATCATGTATAATAAAGTGTGTAATAAATACAACTCACCATAATGCAGAAACCCTAATCCTGCAGACTGCAATAGTCAATAAAATGGAAGTAAAATTTAAAAATAAAATGTTTGTTGTTCTTTCTGTGCGGTTTTGTACCAAATGATCCACAGCCCAGTAGTGGTTGGGATCTCTGCTCTATATAGACACATTATGAGAATAGAATCCAATTCCTTTTCCTTCAGAAAGTCTTTTTATATCCTCCTCGTATATAAGTTTTGTTTAAGCCTCATGACAAACGAATCTAATTAAATTCTGAAAGGGGCCATTTATGAATATGATTTAGTAGGAATCGGGAGAAATTCTATAGTTAGATATAAACTTTTGTGATTCATTTTAGTGATAAATATGAAGATAATGATGTTCACATTGATGATGTCATCCGTTAACTCATATCCGACTCAGCAATTCTGTGGGCCAATTCTGTGGGCCAATTCTGTGGGCCAGCTTTCTCCAACAAGAGCCTTTCCATTTTACAGAGTAGGTCGCCAGGTCTTTCCCCAATCCTGCCCATTCACCTGGACTCGGGACCATCATGTAATGTTCACATGGCTGGGCTTTATAAATATACTTCCACATATATGAATAAATGCACTCTCCCATGCACACGTGCGCCCACACACACACACACACACACACAAACAAACTATAATCAACATGAAACGCGAAAGCTAAGTGTACATGCAAGAGGGTTTTATTGGGAACGCAGTACAAAGGAAAGTAAGGGCTGACACAGGTATATGTAGGGAATACAAAGACAATCAGACCTACAGACCTACAATAACTGACCAAGATTCAACACACAATGAGAACTTCAATAAGAACAAAACAGGAAATGAAACACAACTGGAAAGCAATAATGGCATAACCACAATGACTCAGCACGGACACAGAAGGAAGGGCGACATCTAGAGGACACAGGGGTCACTACAGGCAGGGCCGTTACACACACATAAACACATCTCCAAAGCAGGACTTACCTTTGCTTTCCATCCTCATAGCTAATCTGCACATCAGGATAATTACACAAAGTAGTACATATCATGTGACAGGGAACATGGTAGGTGTTTATCCAGTGATCCATCTTTTCTCAGTCCGTTTGTTTACATGCACAGAAGTGACCAGTAAAAACCTTGCTCAAAAGGACAACCCCTCCCACCTGGCTGGCTGTGTGTGTGTGTGTGTGTGGGGGGGGGGGGCTGTTATTACGCTGTTCACCAGTGATCAGCAAGGCTTTGAGTCTGCTGACGGTTAGATCCAACACACAGACAGCAGTACCTCAGAAAACACAGATGCGCCACACCAAGCACAGCTCACCATTTATTTGGGTTATATTTATTTACACAAACGGATGGTTAATGTGATCCCGGGAGTGTATACACATTTTTTTGCGGGGAAATTAACGAGCACCATACTCATTATTTGCATATTTCAGCCAGACTGTATCATTACCATGCTGAGAGTGACACACCCATTAAAGCTGAGGTGACATCCTGTGTAATGTAACAGACCCATGTGTATGTCATGATGGCTTTAACCACCCACATGACTTTTTGTTGTAAGAAATTACTGCTCCATATTTCTGCCAGTCAATGTGAAAAACACGAGACCTGAATGTCCAACACCAGCATGGATACACTGAAACAGTGGCCAGCTGTCAGGCTGAAATGCGACGTGTACCAGGTGGAATCCCCTGAAATTATTTCCCAAAAAAGCCTTCACTTCCCTCCGTGTTTTCAGAACTGCAGCGAAAGACATCTGCTCACAGTGTGGATATTAGCAACATGTTAAGTGTAGATGTGTTCTCAGAGGCAGGATATTGGCTAATGTTGATATTTGTTTTTAAGGTGTAACACCGGTACTGCAAACAGTTTGTGCTGTAGAAATGACTTTGAGAGTTAAGCCAAGGTTACGCAGTCTTTGACAGACACACATCCATCTACGGCTGAAGTTCTGCATCTTGACAGCAATGATTAATTAATCACAAAGAATTAATGGTGCTGAACAGTGATTAATTTGTAAAAATAGCTTTTTGGCATCTTGTGGTACAAAAGTACATTCTGATTTCTGATATTACCTGTATTTTATGGGTCCTTTATATTACTGTGATGTATGCAATGCTTTGATTCTAATCTGAGTTTTTCCCAATGGATACAAAAGGTATCAATCTCAGGCCAAATTGCCAGGATCCCAGAAATGCCAGCTGTTTGTTTTCATAGACATGTTGTGCATATCTGAAATGTCAGGGAATTGAACTGATCCGTACTGAGGGTTTACAAGGCTGTGCTAAAAGCAGAATGCCTTTTCAGCATGAATTAAGACAACATCTTAGTGGCCAGACCTGACAAAACATCCCCTTTCCTTACGGGGTACAACAAGAAACACGTTGCAGAAGTGAAAGCTAATCTTGCAACCACTTGCTTTTTAAAAGAAACCTCACGCAGTGCAGTGACTCACCACGAGAACAGAACATGACATCTATACGATGAGCTGACAAAACTCGCTGAAGATCAGTGATGAGGAGTCACTGAAAAGACGAGGAAGTAGAAAAACATCGAGCAAACTAAGGTCCCAGTAAAAAAAACAGAAAACAAAAAAAATAAATCAACCCAGCGAGACCGTGGCAGTGCCCAGCATGCTTCCAGAAAAATCCAGCACATAAAGAGTGATAAACTTCAGGACACGTAGTCCCATATAAGGTGCCCTATGGGTGCCTGTTTGGTGGAGAAAAACTCATGAAGTTCCTTGTAGTGCGCCCTTCCAAGTGTACTAGTAATGAAATAAATAATCTTCACTGGGGATGAAGACTACTTCACCATACATAGTGTACTGTTCTAGTAGGGTGGGGGGAGGTGTATGGCATGCAGTAGGGACCCTTTCTCTTTTTTTGCCCCTGCCCTTCAAACAGCCTGACTCCAAGCATAAGTGGAGTGCATCTCTAGGTTAGAAGATCACACTTCACCAGTGGGGTGATACTGAGAGGAGCTCATCAGGACCTCTCTCGTTATTGCTATGGTTATGTCGACAGTTGATGGAGGTGGAAAGTGCGCTGCCTCGGAGTGACATCGAGATCAGAGGGATGTTACCATGAGACTTCTGCATGCTCCTCAGCCCCAGAACCTGCTTCCGCTGTTCTGCCTGAGCCCTGTTATTTCACTGATGGTTCAGAATCAGCTCATACACTCTAATGCTATTAAACTCGGCCGTGTGATGCACTGCAATTTCAGCAGAAGGCAGCGGAGCCCTGCGCTGTAATTCTCATTGTATCTGAGCCTATTAAAGCATGTCAGGTGGTGTGCGGGAACCAAATTGACATTTTTAGCTTCTTCTCTGGCAATTTTATCCAGAGCGATGTCAGATTTTCCCCATTTGTACAAGTGGATATTTGTACTTACAGATCATCCGATGCGTAATGCTTCTAAGTATTGTAGTAACACCCCTGCCCCATTGAAGTAATAGTGCTGAATTAATGAAGTCTATAATCATAATTTTGAAGGTCACTTTGAACTCAGATGCCTCTGAAGTATGTTTAAGCCACAGAAACGTGCAACTGTGCTGAGCAGCGCAGGTGACCCCGAGCAGGGACAGCAGGGGCTCACCCCGACGTTACTCATCTGGACACAATGAGATGTTAAGGCTGCTAAAGTTTTACCTGCATGCTTGCATGTGTTCGGTCACACCTGTGCGCTGATCTGACTGCATCACAGGAGGTGAGGTGATGTCATGCAGGTGTGTAAAAATAGCTCCTCTGTAACAGCTCAGAGAAGAGCTGCAATGTGCCATGGAACATTCTCATCAAGCTTAAGACAAATGAAAAGGAAAATTATTTTTTAAAATTAATCTACAAAATGAAAGCATTTTGACCACCTTAATGAAGTCAGAATCCAGTTCATTTCACTGCCCACTGAGTTCGAACATAATGCACTTCAACTGTACTTGCACAAATTTTGTTATATAAAGTAATGACCCTTAGGGTGAATGTGTGAAGACTCTTATTGATATTAACTTGAAGTCATTTAGGGTTTGCTGAGCGCAGATGCCATATTGACAGGATGGAAAGATCTGAGGTCTTCCAAATTGTTACATCCATCAATTCTTACATCTTGACAGACACAGTGGGAAAACAGGAAGACGTTATTACAGCATATCAGGCCTTCCGCAAAAAACACACAAACATCCCTAAATATAATGGTTGTACTCAACTTTAGAACAGGTGATTCACCTGAGTGAACATTTATAGAAACATGAGTTCTGTTTTGTAGAGATTTAAAGGTAACTGCAGAGAAATTAAAGCATTCAATTAAAATGATATTTTTTGACAATGTGTTTTAACATTACCAGGGCTGCATAACTATTCTATAAATACCTAAAAAATTCCGGTGCACCCTCGGGATGCCATATGAATTCCAGTTGTAAATTATTCAGGGGTGCCGATACAAAGGACATTTAGAAAACCTAATTTATTACGTTTTTATTCTCTTTCCCTTTCTCATTCATTACATTGCATAATGTCCTGTACAAACTCAGTGAAACACATTTGTCCATCAATTGCTTCTATGCACTGTATTCATGTTTTATGCTATATCACAGAGCAGGTTTTCTCGTGACACGTAATAAATGCCGATGCCCCCCACGGATTTCTAATGCAACTGAGTAAGAATACGACAGGTAGTCAATCATCAGAAAAAGATAAACCCAAAATATAAAGTATAAAAGCCACCATTTCCTTTGAAATGTCATATCGATATTTGACTAAATCAAGTTAATTCAGGCCAAAGCAGGACACATGGGGTAGTCAGATGAAGACATCTGTGGGAAAATTCACCTTTAATCTAGTTCTGCTCTACATCTTGTTGGGAAGGTAAAATGGGCTTGTGGCTACCAGAATGGGAAAGTCATTCTGCACTGTTGGGTAGAGAGAGGAGAGCAGCCCATGACCAAACAGAAAAAGGACCGGTACCATGGTCACAAATCCTTCATGAAATGAGTCGGACCTACAACACGACTATTTACTTTCAGCTCTGCTCATTATCTAGTGCGAGAGGAATGAAGAAAGAGTTCTTCCTGCTGACAGAATGAGGGGTATGATCAGACAACTTTAGCATTGTGAGCATCAATCAGCCATGTGCAAAGGAGTGGGAAATGAGAACAAACTTTAACTCTTATGGATACCATAAACATCTGTTTTGCTGAGTGCCAACCTCTCAGACAAGGAAAAGCCATCTCTGGTTTGTGAGTAACCCTGGAGACCCTCTCCATCAGGTGAGCTGCAGCAGGAAGTAGACACATACTTCACTTCAGCTCACCTTGTTCCATCAGCGTCATGAGGACAGGTGACGTCACACATGCACGTGCCAGGAGCTCTGGTAACTGCAGCCCTGTCCAATCCAAGGAGGGGCAGGAAATAGGCTTAGAGTGACAATGTAGCACATCAGAGACTGGAGGAAGGGCCAGCTGTGTGTGTCTGACAGGGTGGCACATGATTAACTCCACAGTGCTGGCGGGGGGACACGCTCTGAGCGGAAGTGATAAATGTGGGCGGATTCAGGGCTTCTGAGAGGCAGGTGCCTTCCACACTGTGCTGTCCTGAGGGGCATCTCACAGGCTAGTCCAAACACCACATTCACAAGTCCCCAAGACCTAACACATGAAAAGCAATGTCAATAAGCAAAGAAGTTCATGACTTTGGCTGAGTCTGAACTGCTTTTTATAAGATCTATATTGGGAGAATACTTTAAATTCTTCCTCAAATTTGATGTGTTTGATAACAGTTAGTGAAACAGGATGTATATCCTGTATTTAGGAGAAAAAAGCTTAAATTTTAAATTATTAATGTGAGCTAACAAAATTTTTTTTTTAATTAAACAGTATTGAAAGAAAAACTTCTAAACATCATTTAAAAAGAAAACCAAAGCTGTGTGGGTGCCTCTTTCTCTGGGGAATGAGACAGTAATGTCTTTTCCATTAACACTGAAAAACAACCAAATAACCCCCCTCCCCCATACGCGCGCGCGCACGCGCACACACACACACACACACACACACACACACACACACACACACACACACACACACACACACAAGCCGTTGAAAAACAATATCCGTAACACAATAACTGGTTCAGTTTAACAAGATAAAGCGCTTTAAATAGTGACACATCCAAGGACACTGAAATGAGTCATGAGGATGGAATGGCTTCATAAGCCCAACGTAGCGTTAATGTGTGGATAACCGTGTGAGATAATTAAGTGTCATACGGTGTAAACGAGCTCCTTCTCTGACAAAGAAGGACGTGTCTCACATAATGGGCCTTGGCGCAGTGCAATCCCCCTTTCCCAGTACGTCCAGGGTAGCTGTGCATGTTGTACACACACAGGATGCTGCCGTTACCGTGACCTCTGTCCCTGCAGTCACCATGGCAGCGTCATCGTGTCCCTCATCTCCACTTTAAGGGCATGACTGCTGTTCTTTCAGGCGTGACCTGCAGTGAACAGCGCCATCTCTGTCCCGGCTCACATAGGGAGGGAGACGCAGAGAGTGACACAGAACGACGTCTTCGAGAGAGCCGGCAGGATCCATGCCGAAGTACAGTTCTGTACAGTATATCTCGTTTAGCTCTTCATAAGTTGTACTTTGGGAACGGCAACAAACTGTGGCCGTCGAAACAATGCATGAACAGCAACGTGTTTCGTTGTTAATTACCGTTTGAAACTCAGGGAAGTCTCACTCAATGCGTAAAATCACGAGGCACGTTAATAACTTTTGAGCAGAACTGAGCTGCAGTTCGCTCAGTGTAGTTTTAATCTAACATTTTTAATTGGCCTGTTATTTTACCACCTCAGCTTAATTAGCCTCAGATATTCAGCTTTGCCTGATAAGAAAAAAAGCTTCTTAAAATGTTTAATAATTAAGAATATCCAGTGTTTGCTTAGAAGTCTTTTTTGTGCTGTTTTAGCTGTTTTTTTGTATTCTGCTTTGAGTTTTTAAATGAGATTTCGGGGGTGGTGATGCAGACCATCTACAGACATGCCCATCATTTTCCTCACAAAAGCGTTTTCACTTTAGACACCAATGGTCTTACCTGCAGATGTTACATGAGCATAAGACTCCCATCTCCAAAGGTATCATTAGTTGTGAACCACACAGTTTAAAGTAGCAAAAAAAAACAACACTTTTGATAGGAGCAGAGCATGCTGGGAACTGCAGACAGACCTCTGGTACAGACAAGCAGCTCTAGTTAGCTCCACACTCCTTAAAGGCTACGTGATCTTGTCCTTGTCGTAACTGCTGTAGGAATGTCTTGGGAAGATAATTGACAGAGTTGTTACTCTTTTCATCTTTTCTGTAATTTTGAGCCAGCACCGGGTGTCATTTTTCTGTTATTAGCACACATTTTTTCTTGCCCAACACTTTTATAACCAGCCCTGTTTCCTGAGGTGATGGATGTAAGATATTAGACAGGATGTTGGTGAGTGGTGACTTTACTCTTGTACAGGTCAGAAGACTGACACAGATGAGCCATTCTTCAGGGCTGTGTTCTTTCAGACCCTCAGATGCCTTATTTGAATGGACTTGGAAGGTCTCTTTATGGTCAGAAGATCCAGCAGGACATGCCATATGAAAGCAGTGAGGCTGTCCTCTTTCCTCACCAGCATGGCCGAGTTGGGGGCATCACCCCTCTTAGAGCCTGTCTGGAAGGACGTTCACACCTTGTGATGAGGTCTGTGAACCTTTGCTCTGTCTCTTTTTGCCCACTGCTGGTTTTCTGTAATCGTCACACGACGAGGTCGTCACTTTCTTGTAGTCACGTGTTACACGCACAAACTCAGGGGAAAAGAAAGACAAGTGATCCAAATCCTGTTGTACGGCGGTTACAGTTTTCTGCTGCAGCCTGCACTTACTTTCTATCATTTTGTTCCAACATCTGGCAGAACAGACTGCTGTGCTCGAAAATCACCTGTATCGCCTGGTGGGAAAAAATGATCATTCAGGCGATAATCGCTTTATACACATCATGGGAGTTAATTAACGAGCCTCGTCCATGAGCGAGTAAAGCTGGCATGCCTCTGACAGACACCTGCCCAGGGACTGAACCGTTCCAAGCCGGTGCCATCTTCACGGGCACGGCCCACGGTGTCGCAAGCCGTGTGCCCGTTTCACAGACCTGCTGTCTCCATCACCTGTGGCTAATGCTGGCGTCCTGGTGGGATGCTAATATCGCCATGGCAATTAAAGCACTCCCCTCGCTCCTGTGTTCCATCCAGAGCCTGCAGCAAGGCGAGGATTCCAGCTGATGTGTGGAGCTCAGTGGCTTCAGAGCTCATTACAGAAAACCTGTCGCTTCTCCTGAGATGGAAAGGCTAGTCTGAACAAGTTTTACTCCTTAAAAACTGTATTCTCACATAATCTTATGCTGAAAGATGTTTTTATTTTTTCTGTGTGTCTTGAAGACTCCCTGAGGTCATGCTTTGGCACAGTGGATCACCTGCCTTTGTCCTTTTATTTTGGTGTTGTGCACTGCGCTTACGACAATGCAAGAGTGCTGTCTGCTTTGCGACCAGGAGTGCTCGTTGTGTTATTATGGCCCCAATGCAACCTGTGCTTCCCCTCATGTCCCAGGAGTTACCCAGATATAAAAAGGGCTTGTAGCACTTTCCAAAGCAAGGATGTCGACTTTGTAATTAGCCCTTTAAACAGCTCAGATGAACGCCTCTCATCTTAATGTGGGCAGGACATTAAAGTTCATCATCTCTGTGGTTTCAGCCCAGGAATCAGGAATACAGAGTAACTGCGAACACCATGTGTGCTCTGTCAGGCAGATGGTGGAGTTCTGCACGGCTGTTTTTTTTCCACTTGTGTTATTGTGGCTTTCCAGCCCACAGGCCAGACTGAGAATTTGGGGGGGTTGCTAGTGTTGGATGGGGTGCGACGGCACATGCAGATTACTGTCAGGGCATCCCAGCGGCCATGTGGACAGACAGGTTTCCCACAAGGCAGCGTCTGCAGCTTCCTGTTATCTTAAAAATCCAGCACCTCCACCTCACACATGGTCCTCACGAATTCCTGTCAGGTACATAAGGAGTACTGTTTGTGTGTGTGTGTGTGTGTGTGTGTGTGTGTGTGTGAGAGACAGGGAGAGAGAGGTTATGCATGTGTGTATGGCTGCATGCTTTTACATAAAAGGTTCTGCATGCATGTGTATCTATGTGCAGTACACAACACGTCAACATTTTAATGCACCCTTATGGTGAACAGAGGGCCATGCACATGTGGGGGGGGCACTGTATACAATAACATCCTGCATTATTTGTGGCTGCTGAATAACAGAAGTTCACGTGTGTGTGTGTGTATGTGTGTGTGAATCATGACAGGAAGTGAGTGTGTTATTCATGAGCTCCACGTGCCTCACGTGTGTGCGAGTCATGACAGGAAGTGAGTGTGTTATTCATGAGCTCCACGTGCCTCACACTTTAGCCACTTCTTCTATTTCCTATTATTATCAATGAATATGTTTTCTTACTGTTCAATTAATGTCACAATGAAAGCTTTGCTGTTTCATAATAAATTTATTAAAATTGCAATAAATAAAGAACAGAATTTTTTTTAATTAATATGTAACTGTTTTTCATTACTTGTGCTTATATTGTCACTATTACATGACAGCACTTGGTCTTAAAATTATTTTTATTAAACAGGGATCTTAAAAAAATCAAACATGAGTGGTTGATTATAAGAGATGTACATGCAGATAAATTATTACTTATACAAAAAATTTTTCATCTAAAAACAATCTTTGTCAGTCTAGAAGCTCAAACTCACAGGCTGAAGGGAAAGCAGATGTGATGGTTTTCGAAAAGGCGCTGTGAAAAGGGAGAGGAAAAAAGCCACAAAGCGGGGGTTACGCCGGATCCCGGCGCGCAGCTCAAGAGGCCGTGCTCATCATTAGTGAAAGTGCATGTATTACAGGGGCAACAATGTGAATCTTCAAAGAATCAGAAAATGATAAAAAAGATGAAAGGACCGTGATGAAGATGAACACTGAATTAAACCCCTCACTCCACTTCGTTACTTCGTTAGGAACCAAAAATACCACATGCACTATCAAGAGTGCTCATTTCCTGCATTACGTGATTTACTGCCCCCCCCCACTCAAGCCAAGCATTGCAAATTCAGGCCGAACGGGCGAGCAAGGATAATGCACACTACAATCCAGGATGCTAAAACATCAGAAGGCACTGTTATTGGACACTAATTACTCACCACGGTGAAGATGTGTGTGACAGATATCCCGGTACAGATAAACAAAATGCATGGCGGGGGGTTGCTGAGGGTGATTATAACAATGGGCAGCTCTGTTTCTGTGGTCAACAAGCAAGGGGGTGATGAGAGTGCAATGCCTGTGGGTGGAGGACACAATGGAATGAAGGCCGGTCATCCTGTAACTCGCACGCGGAGGCTAAAAGACAATATTCATTCCATTACACATCTGTTGTTATTCCTGCAAGTGTGGGTCCTGTGACTTAGTCAGTCCCCATTCAGTGTAATGTGACAGACAGCACACACTGAGTGATAACACTTCTAAAACAGTATTACTGTTGAACGTCTGCTTTGAATGGTGTAACTGTGTACACAGCAGGGCTTCCGTGAAAGTAGCTGATGAGGTAAGGGCACACAGAACACCAGCAGGCAGGCGGTCCACGACAAACACTAGGATGAATCATCCAGGGACCAATGTAGCAGTAATGTAACAGGAAACACACTGTATTCACAAACAAAGACATGCTTAGCTGCATACAGAACCTTAGCTGGACACAACACCCTCAAAACCCACCATCTTAGCTACACACGACCAGCTAGAAGATGCACACTTAGCTGAATACAGCTCTGGTTTCTGTGGTTGCCAAAGATCCACCTGAAACTCTCATGCAACTCAATGTTTCATTGACTCACACTTTAAACTGCTGCACAAGTTGAGCATCTGTAGGCGATGCACATTTCAACCAATCACAGGGAGAGCGGCACTGCGATACAGGAACACAATAGTGCACACGTGCTTCCAGATGCATGTGGGTCGGTGTCACAGCTCTGACACCATCCTCCATGTCAGAGCACTAAGCAGATCAGCAGAGCCTCCTCATTCCTGCTTTATATGGAGCATGGGAACATCATGCTATGGCCACACTCCACTTCTTCCCCACCCAACTTTGACTCGCCTTTTTTCAAGTCTTCTGGTTCTTAATTGACCGTTTCCAATTTACCTGGCTTTGATTCACCTGGTTTTGACTTGCCTGGTTTTGACTCGCTTGGTAAATGCCTGGTTGTGGCTCACTTGTTTGTGACTCACCTGATTTTGACTCGCATGGCTTTGACTTATGTAGTTATGACTCGCCTGGCTTTGACTCATCTGGTTGTGGCTTGCCTGGCTTTGCCTTTGCACAATGTACATCCCCTAAGGCAGGGGTGTCAAAGTACGGTCCTGGGGGGCCGCAGTGGGTGCAGGTTTTTGTTTCAGCCAAACTCTGCTGTT
>JABJVR010032398.1:0-34326 GCA_025773905.1 Chitala chitala
TAGGACAGCACTTACTGTTAGTAGATTCTCTAATACTGATTGACCTCGTTTGTGACATGCACGTGTACTATTATCCTAAATTAGTAAAATCCTGTTAACTTTTGCCGGATTGTTACAGACGATTTGGACAAAGGCATCTGCTAAATAAATAAAATGTAAATTTAAAATATAAAAATATTTCCATAAATACTCAACAACTAACACATCACTTCCTACTTATAAAGGACTGTAAGAGCCTACAGTTCACTAGAGTGTGTCTGAAAAACAACTGTGAAAGTTGTTTTGTAAACAAATAAATAAATAAATAAAATGGTACAATGGGAAAAAGTATGCAAATTATGAAAACATTTCAGAAAATATTTTCATATTCACATGTAATACACAAATTTATGTTGTGTACAACAGATCAACTATTCAAAAATGTTGCAATGAATAAATGTATTTTGATTGGAACACAGACAGGCAATGAACTATAAGAACATCATTTATTTATGAAGTGATTTGCATTAGAAATGAATGCCAATCTGAGCAAAAGGAGAGAAAATACAGTGTTAGAACTGACCACACAATATTACAATTCACTCAGTCATCTTCTATACTGCTTCATCTTGTTAAGGGTCATGGGGAAACCTGGAGCCCATCCTAGGACACATAGGGTACAAGGCAGGGGACCAACCGAACACAGGGCACACACACACACACCAATCAACGTAACCTGCCTGTCTTTGGACTCCGGGAGGAAACCAGAGAAAACCCACCAAGCACAGGGAGAACATGCAAACTCCACGCACACAGACCCAAAGCAGGAATTGAACCCCAGCAGTGGAAGTGCGAAGCAACAGTGCTAAACACCATGCCAACCACAACTAGAAGCATTTAACCATAAGTGATGTAAAAATACACTCTTATACACTGAAGACCCTAAAGATTCATATACTGATTTCTGGTCTCTTCTGACTACATTTCTATGGTCTTTCTTCAAGAACACAAATTGTTTTTAAATTTTTATTGTGTAAATTTATTTACTGTGTAAATATGTGTGCAACAGTCCCACCTTATGATCAATTGCAGCTTGGCAAAGTGTTTCTCTGGCCTGTTCAGAGTGCACAGAATCCTTCAGACTTGTCTGCTGTTCCTTCTGCAGAGAAAGGTGGAGAGAAAAACATGGTGGAAGTGCTCTTTATTTTTCCATTGGGAGCACCTTTAGGTTCCATCTAATGACCACAGGACACTGCCTAAGATAACACATTTAGCGTTTGTCTTAGGATATTGTTACGTAACTCTGTTTATGTCCTTGAATTTCTTCGTATCTGACTATTTGTATATCTGTTGTCCACCTTTATGGGAAAATAACTGGCTGAATTTGTACTTTTTACACAAACTTGCTTTGTCATTGATATTTTCATTGTTTACCGCAGTAAACAAAACAATAACAAATACATCATAGCACACATTTAGCATGTAGATCTAACATTGTCCTGAACATTTTATTAAAAAAATTCTAGAATTTTATATGAAAATGGAGAGACCAAAGAGCATTCCTGAATCATGTGTAAACATGTGTACACATCTATATGACATTTTCAGCACAGATTATCATTAAGACCAGTTTTTGACACCAGATTCAACAATAGTTACCCCCAAAACCAAACATCATTATCATGTAATTGTTGGACTGCATAAACTGGAAACTTTACTGTTTATGTCCATTGCAGTGATGACACAATGCTTGTTATTTTTCTGTCTATGCTGCTCTAGTTCAGAAAAATAGTTTAAGTCATGATGTGATGGTGCCAGTGATTTTCTGTGAAACGTGATGATGGTCTGTTTTTTTGTTTTTTTTTGTTTTTTTCTTTTGCAAAAAAATAATATATAATATCATGTCATCATCAGTCACGATTGACTAACTGAAAAAAAATATCTTTAGACTCTAAATCAGCATATTAAGAACAGGAGGCTAGGGTTCAGTGTTCATTTATCAATGTTTATGTCTAATTTGTGCTTAAGTCAGATTTTTACACTGTACGAAGTTTCAGTCAGTTTTAGCACCTCTTAGCGCTGAGTCACAGGTGGCCTACAGCCAATCCAAAATGCAGTGTACCCCTGTCATATTGTCATTTATGGGTTCAATAACCACACAGGATTGTACCGAAGTCTTATAACCTTTATATGGAATCAGAACATATTCAGCAGTCATCTTAATGTCACTTTTATATTATGCATGTACTCTTACATCTTGTGTTTTCTTATTATAACAAAAATCGCTGTATGTTAGTAATCTCCACTAGGCATAATCAATCGCTTATTGTATATAGCAACCAGACATCACTAATCATAAATATGCATCATTTCACTCCTCAGGCAGGTATATGAAAGGAGACACAAACACACATACATACACAGGGAAATGTACAGAGAAAACAGATAGAAAGACATGAAAACAGACTGTTAGGAGTAAGATTTGAACACACAACCCTGGTACATGGAAACAACCACATAACTCACTGAGTCACCACTAAACCTGTTTAAAGTGTGTTACAAATAGATTTTTTTTTTCCCAGTGTAAAAGTGAAACACATTAGGAATGAGTCCTAAAGTACTACACAAAACCTATTTAATTCAGCCTTCACATCTGGCCGTCTTTGCTCTCGTTGACATCGAGCATTAATCTTCTTACAGAAAAATGAGGTGTAACCTAGAAAACTGTCGAGCAGGACTGATCACTCACAGGAGCATGAAAACCAGAATTAAACTTCTGCATTTGCTGGAAGCACTTGTCCTGGGACAGTGTGTGCATGCAGTAGAACAACAAATACGTACTGGGACAATACATGCATACTGGACAAAGTGCATACTAGGACAATACATTTACATACAGACACTTTTATCCAAGACAACTTACATTCCACATACAGGTTACACTCAGCTAGCGCTGGGTATCTTGCTTAAGGACACACCTAGCAGCTGAGCTTTGAACCAGGAAACTTCCACAACCCAGCCTGATGTTCTACCCATTGAGCCACCAGGCCACTACTTATTTACTAGACAAAGTGTATACTAGGACAATACATGTCTAGTGGTACAATACATGAATACTAGGACAATACATGTGTAGTGGTACAATACATGTATACTAGGAAAAGTGTGTAGTGGGACAGTACTTGTCTATTGGGACGTGTCACGCTCCGTCATTAGTACCAGCCAACCCTGCACAATTAGTAGGGCATTGTTTTGTACAGGATGTTCTTATTCTAGTATACTGTACATGTATACATTTATAAATAAAATGCTTTAAAATTTCTTACAGACGCTGTTATGCCTCCTTTATATTGTTTGCTTTTAAAATATGTCCACAACTTTGCACATCCATAAAAATTGCATAGCATTGCTTAGTCTTTTTATTCTGTGAAATATAAATGGTCAGTGTGTAAAGATAACTATCATTTGTAATATTTAACCACCATAAGGGTTCTGTGTTTAAACCCAAGTGTAAAGGTATTAAATGTGAGAATTTTTTATTAGCTGCTTGCTGTAATACAACGGCTAGATACCAATGTGTTCTGCTTCCATAATTGACATACACTTGCACAGAAATACAAGATTAATAGATGAAACCCATCATTTGCTGGTCTATTTTTGTGCATATGCTAAATGCAGTCTACTCTCAAACAAGCTGAGCAATGCTAACCTATATTTTAAAACATTTCTGCCTTCATTCATCAACATACTGTAGTGTGACCATTAATCAAGCTCTCAGCCTAATTACTGTATGAAAGCAGCTGAAACTGGCAACAGAAAAAGCTGTGGAGTCATTAATTAAGATGGATGCTTGAAGAGGAACTATGAAAAAAGACATAATACTATAAAAGTATATAAAGATATTTTAGTGTTAATGATGATTGGTTTTGCAGCTACATTTAATATTGTGGTGATGTCCTACTTCAGTCTAGTGATTTGAAAAGCAATACTTGGTTTTAATGAAAATTTTATCTCTTTGAATTAATCACGTAATTAACTTTTGTATAAACAGTAACCTGCATATACACAGTATATATACACACACACACACACACACACACACACACACACACACACACACACACACACACACACACACACACACACACACCCAAAAATGCCAAAACATTATGACCACTCACAGATGAAGTGAATAATATTAACTCATTACAAAGGTCCATGTGAAGGTCTGAAAAATATCAGACAGTAACAATGTACTCTGTATAATATGTGGTATTGTAATACACAGGCTTGTAAATGGCTTTCTATTTTATTTTAAAAAGTCTGACTAGTTCCCCAGGGTGCCACTGACCTTTCATAATATGGTGTGTGGACTTAGATAACATTGTAATTTTAGTGTGACTTTTTCTAGAGTGTATATAGTGGTACAGATTGATTCTGTGATGAAACATGACTGTTTATGTTCTTTACATTAGTTGTCTTTGAATGAACTCTGCATGACTTCATGCAATGTGCAGGTAAATCATTCAAAGGAAATAAGCTGATTGTAAGTTATAAGCAGTTCCATGCATCCTCCGTCCATCCACTTAACTGCCTTATCCAATTCAGGGTCACGGGAAGCCTGGAGCCCACCCCAGGAAGCACAGGGCATCAGGCAGGGTGCCAATTCACCACAGGGCACACTCACACACTACAAGCAGTTTGCAAACACCAATCAACCTAACCTGCATGTCTTTGGACGGTGGGAGGAAACCAGAGAACACAGAAAAAGCTCACCCAGCACAGGGAGAACATGCAAGCTCCACCCACACAAACCCAGGGTGTGAATTGAACACTGGGCCCTCAGGCACAAGGCAACAGCGCTAACCACCCTGCCACCTCTATGCATCATAACATAACAGTAAGAACCTTAATTAATTCTGGACCTTCTTCACTAACAGCTGCATCAAAGTTCAGTGTTTAACCTGCCAGTTCAATAGTGCCTCAATATATATGCAAGGTCATTGTCATCCTACTGACATTGCAGCTGTTAGGAAACATGAAACAGTCATTAGACTTGCCATCACTGCCACTGTGTGTGATTTACATGTGGCCTCATATCAAAGACTGGAAGCCTTGTTAGTAACCATTACAAGTCTCAAGCCCAAAGCGCCTAATAACCTGCCAAAGATTTTTAGTCATATCCTATTTTCTGATGTGTTCAACTGTTCTTGCTTTTGGTCTGTAGTTTTACACAGTAATTTATGGGAAAATGGAGGATAAGGGTTTGCAAATAAGACAAAGAAAAAACAACAATAGGTGACACATAACTAATTTCTAGGTTAATTGAATACCTGGAGTACAAGACGTTATTTTGGACCTCACTGTGGTGTGACTGGAACACTCCAACGCTTCCTAATACTTACTGCCATACATACGTAACGTGTTTTACAAGCATCTAATAACTGATGGGAGAAAACATTGTGCTAACGCTTGTTACATACACAGCTCCTCCAGACAGGAAGTGTCAGTGGTTTCATTGTGGCGATGTCTTGTGTTTTGATTGGATGCCAGCCTGACCTTCCAGAGATGTGGAATCCGATTTGGGTCAAGACAAATGAGAAATGAACTAGACAAGAGGCCCGCTGCACTGCTGTACCACCCAGTCCTGTCTACACAGCAGCAGACCACCACGCAATTAGCTGACCACATGACCCTGGGTGGGGTGAAACTAAACACCCCCACTGCCCCTGCCAACCAGAAAGAGGAATAAGAGGGCCACAGCATCACCGTACACCAGCAGACCTACAGCTACCACCGCTGTCACTGCATGTGGAAAAGTACGTTTCCATATGCGTCTTCATTAATCTTCTGGAAAGTGTGCTAAGTGGAGCATTTAGAAAAACAGATATTTCTTTTTAACCATGTGCTTTAACAACAGGGGGATTCCAGTTTCTGCAATGAATATGAATACATGTAATTTAATCAGCGGCTGCAAAAAGCAGGCAAAGCACAGATGTGGGGAGGGTTCATCTGTGTGATACTAGATGTCCCCCAGTTTTGGGGTGTTGCTCCATCATCACTCTAACATTGCCCCTGGGGTGCATGTTTTCCCCATCTCCCCATCTGGTCACCCTCACTCGGCCCACACAGCAGACCCGCTTGGCAACGCACATCTGCCTTGGCTGCTGTTCTGCCCATCCAGCTTGGCTGTCATGGTGCCAGGCTGCTGATGCAAAGGTTTCAGTTGATTTATTTATAGGTTGATTAATTTTATTTGGCCGCCAAAGCTGGCAGACCAGGGCTTTTTATGGATTTATCCGCCCTCTACCCTCCGTTTCACTTCCCCAAACTATTTCTATTCCTGATTTCTTTAACTTGTATGGGTAGAACTTCAAGCTGAGATGCAGAAGTTTCCTGGGTTCAAATCCCAGGCCGGCCACCAGGTGTGTCCTTGAGCAAGACACTCTGCGGTAGCTCACTGTAGCACGCATATGAAATGTTATAAGTCGCTTTGGATATGGTCTGCTAAGTGAATAATTATTGTATAATTATTATACTCAAAAATTGTTTCTCACACCCCTTTCTTGTCTGCCGATTTTTCTGGATATAATGTTATATTACTTATTTTCAAATGTTCCTAGTTAGATTTGATTTCTTAATCAGTACATAAGATGACACCTGACTCTCTCTCTCTGCAGCATGTAATGCTATTCCAAAGCTTGTTAGAACACATCTGTTACAAGTGCCTCAAAGACTGCTTTATGTGTGACAATCTATGGCCTCTGAAGTAAAGTTTTTGGTTCTCATATGTTGTGTTTTCTTATTGTAATATAGAAGAAAAATCCATGTATGTTACAAGTTTTTCAATTAAATAAAAAAAGGACTGTAGCACCAATCTGCTAGTAAACACAGTAAAACACCAGGTGGGCCAGTGTCTGATACAACAGAAAGCCACTAGAGATAAAAAAAAAAAAAAAACATAAGAACAAGTGTCTGAAAATGCAAGCAAATTCATTTAAAAACTCTTTCAAATTTGCAATCATGGAGAAACCAAAAAGCAGGGTAAAAGATTACAATTTATGAATAATTTATGACTGTGACTCATACTTCTAAACCTGCTTTTTAGCCAGATGCTTTCTACTCAATTACATTTTTTCTTTTCTTTTGCTGCCAGAATTACACAGTATGTAATTGATTCAAATATTCCCAAGTAACAGGGAATTCAATTCATTCTCCTTTCAAGAAATGACTTGCAAAAGATAATGAAATGTTTTATGTAATGTGGCAGTTGAAATATCATTAGTTATTAATGTTGGAGCTGCACGTAATATTATGAAGAGTAACAATTACAAATGACCAGCATTGCCTTGAGTTTTGTGCTGTAGCATTTTATAAAGCACGATAACAGAGCAACGGCAGCTTTCACAGGTGTTGAAATCTTTAGCACATTAATGGCTACATTATAAAGACAAATATGGCAAAGTCTTCACATTATAAGGCTGGCTTTGTAGGTATTTAGAGGTTGATATACATAGATTTGAAGCTGAGAGCTCTACTGAACTACTAACAGAGAGTGGTGTTAAAATGAACCTACATGGAAGAGTTTGCAGTGAAGGAAAGAAGGATCTCATGATATGTATTCTTTGATGAGAAATATATTCTGCCTCTATGTCATATTAATTTACCTGTTCTTAAGGAAAGAATATATGTATGAAGAAGCATGGATTTTATTTTTCTTAGGATCTCTGAGAGAAGAGAAAATGTGAGGCCTCTTTGCTTTAACCCATCATTTCTGAGCTTTTTATCTTAACATTACAAAGTGTGCCTGAAAGACTACAGAGCCTCACGCGTATCTGAAGATGGCGCAGGTAAACAAAAGAGAAGATGCAATGCTGCTTATGACACTTCCACAGTCACCTGGGAGGTCTTTGTGATCGTCAACACCTGTGTTGTTCTCTGGAAACCCATAGAACAGTCACACATGCCTTCACTACACACCAAGGACTCAAACAAAGGGAGGGAATGATTGAAAGGAGGATAAAACAAAGGGATGTATTATTGTGTATTCAAAAATCTGGGGTTTTCAAATAGCATTGTTGTTTCCTGATGTCGTTGCAATTTGAAAATGCCCGTTTCATATTGTTCTGCTACGGTGTGGCATCGCAGATAATTTCACAAAGATGCATGTTTTCTTCTGCGCCCACTCAGGACCGAGTGTCTAACTCAAAGCTGACAGACTTAGACAGTTCCATGTTACACGCCTGTGCTTTAAACACACATTGCCCAACTGTTTTACATTCTAAAAGGTCCAGAGCAAACCACAAACAAAGAAGTGTGAAGGCCACGTAATCTAGCTCCACAGTTCCCATCAATCTTCTCATGGCTGCCAAACAAAGCATGTTGTCTCTCCTTAACGCTTCGTGCACACACTTCAAAGGTATGGCGCCCACCAGCTAGGCTGTCAGAGGGATACATGACAATGGGAGCCTCCAGCCGCACTTCTCACATTATGCTGCCCATGGAGCACTTGCATCCAGAGCCACCTCAGCTGGCCAGCGAAGCAGTGACGGCCCCCGCAACGTTAGTGTCCCCTTGGAGCGGAGTACGCTGCGTTCAAAGGACCTTCTGAAGAGCTTTTATTTTCAGCAGCTGACCAATCGGCTAAAGCCATGAACAGAGGTTCAAAGCCAGTTGAGTCTAAAAATACAATTTCTAAAAGGAAGCAAAGTCCGTCCACTGCTGCCAAATAATATCATACAGATATCTGGAAAATATCGACGTTTTGACATGTTTTCATTATGCCTCCAAAAATCTAAAATATTTTCAACATTCCCTATAAAGAAATTACACATCTATGTATGTAATGCAGTAAGTTAAGGCTTGTTATTTATGTATCAATGTATTTCTTTAAATTATTATTATTTATAAAATTATTTTACATAATATTATTACATAATTAAAGGGATCCAGCCATTAAGCTGTTTGGAGTTTCCATACAGTCAGGTCTAGCCTGCTACTCCTTCACAAGATGGTTCTTGGCAACAATACAGTCACACCAATGTAATAAATTTCTCAGTGACTCCCTGCATTCTGCATGGAGAAGCTGGAGGCAAGACACACATACATGTAAAGCTTAATGACAACACTTTCACTAACACACACGCACACACACACACACACACACACACACACACACACACAATGTCCCAAATAAACACCACATTCAAGGGATTGTGGGAGCCCAACTGGGTTACTCTGGCATAGACATTGCTGTATTTAAACAATTAACACTGTCTTGGACTGCACTGCAGTAGTATTTCTGTGCCATGTCTCAGGATTGGCAGAAGAACACAAGGTCCTGTTTTCTGTTGCTGTTAACTTGGCAGGTCTTGGACTGATAGAAAGTAGTTGTGCAAAAGTCATAAGAAGCATAGCATGAGTCTGCTGTGCCAGATGTTAAAGGGATGTGAATTATCAAAAGAGTACACACTGCCCCGGGTTCCTCTGGATTACAGTTCTCAGAAAACTGTTCTAACTGTCAGGAACTCTTTGTTTCCCTACATGCCCGGACATTGACACATTTTGTGTAGGCTATACGAGTGTCACAAAATAAGGACAAGAGCCAAATGCAGAGATTCGAACGAATCTGTTATTTAGTGACACAATCAAACCCAAAACAAAATCCATGAGAAACATAGTCTCTAAATCGAACAGAAGGTGGGAAAGCTAGGTCTTGAATGAAGACAAATTACAGAAGAGTGACAAAGGTCAGACAGGGATGGATTTGAAGTCCGAGATAAGGATGAAGGCAGTGCAAGGAAGACTAAAGACTCGGAAACTACTCACACACCATATACCAAACTGTGATATATTGTATAGTAAAATGCTGTTTAGAATAAACAGAAAGTGCTAAAAGAAAAGAGGTGATTCCAGGGATTAATTAGACTGACTTGCTAGGTATTTCTGAGAACAAGAAATGTAACATAAAACATTCAAAAGAAAAATAACCAGCGCAGTAGTGGTCATATGACCTAAGCAATGAAGTAAAACAACATGAAACAAAGTAATACAGTGAAAGGGTTGTGTTTCTGAATCTGCCTAAAACTCCCAAGAAGTCCCACACCTTGTAAAAAACTGAAAATGTGTTCATTTAGTTACGGAAACATTTAAAACATAGCTACAAATGGAGTTATTTGAACAGCATTGGAGATCACATTGTTGAACCTAGACACTAAGATGGAATTCAGCCACCAAGGTGCTGGTCCCAAGCCTTCATAAATGGGGAGGGTTGCGAGATCACATACGGTTTGGAGACAAAGTGAAAGAGGTGAGACTTAGATGGTTTGGACACGTGCAGAGGAGGGATACAGAGTATATAGGGAAAAGAATGCTGAGGATGGAGCTGCCAGACAGGAGGAGAAAAGGAAGGCCAAAGAGGAGGTTTATGGACGTAGTGAGGGAGGACATTAAAGAGGTTAGGGTGACAGGGGAAGCTGCAGAGAACAGGCTGGTATGGAAAAAGATGATTCGCTGTGGCTCCCCCTAGAGGGAGCAGCCAAAAGAGGAAGAAGGAGAAGCATTGGAGATCACATAGGCTTCAGGAGAATTAATGGGGAATAACAATGCTAACAACCCCCAGTAATTTCATATTTGTGAAGTTGAGCTGCACTTCACACTCTTTGCTCCCCGGGCTAGCCATGTGATCACCACTGTCCAATGAAAAAGCAGGACTGTCACGTAGTCGGGAAGAATCGCTGCTCCGGTGCATCCTCAAAATAAGAGCAGCATCAGAGTGAGCCCTTCTGGCTCAGTAACTATTGGCTACATTGAGGTAGCTTCAGTGCACAATCTTTTGTCGCCATAAGATACAGGGTTGATCATGAAAAGACAACCCAACTCTCCACACAGTTCATGCCAAGTCAGACAAACAGTTGTGCATTCCTCACGTTTGTAATTCCAGCTGTCAGAATATAAGAATGGTATATATCACAGCCGTCAATGTGACCCAATGTCTGCCCTATAACAGCATGTTTCCAACAGGAGCTATTGTACTGGGTTTAAGACAACCATGTCTTTTTAAATTACTTTTTATACTCTGACGTTCAACACTTTGAAATTTGTGTTTATCTTCATAAACATCGAATTAATGCAAATATATTAAACTGTAAAAAGCATAAATGGGAAAAATGTAATGCCCTATGTTTCTGCATAATATTTAAGTTAATGAAAATGCAGACCAGAATAAGACATTATTTACTAATTTGTAAGCAGCAGACATTACTGATTCTAACAGAGAAATAGAGTGTCTTCAGACACCTCACAGAACTAATTTATTTTGCTATCATTTTTTCAGATGGGGACTCTTAAGCATATTCAAAACAACACAGAATGTGCTCCAAGGGGAATATCAGCCCAGCACACCCAGTGCAGGGTACTCATACCCTTGGAGGAATTTAAAATTACCTGTGCTGTGCTGCCTCTATCTGGACTGCAAGAGAAAGCGAGAGTGCCAGAGGAAGAAATCCCATGCCTGGCATAAAAGAGGTACAAAAATACACAGGACTGCATTTAAACGTCGGGCTTCAGGTGTTTCAACTTAGCGGCCCCCTTCTTAATTCTATGCTTTTGACTAGCATAGTAATTATTATTTTTTGAATATGGACCTCTTAGTATGCAGAGCCCCTGGGTGTACATCCAACTCACACTCGTGGTAGATCTGGCTTCGGATACATGTGGTTCCATGGCCCAGATTCAAAGCCATAATGCTGATGAGAGAGAAAGATGACAGACAATGGTGATGACCCCTAAGCTCTCCACCACCCCTAACATGCAGTTAGGCAGAACTTTATCTACTTAGTCAAGTCTAGAGTGGTTATATACAATCCTCTTTATTTATTTACTTATTTGTAAGCAATTTTATGTTTTTCCATCATCCTGTAATCTGTGCCAGCTACTACATTGTCACTATTGAGCTGAGAATAGCCAGTAAGAGCAGAAACGTTAAGCCAGTGATATGTCATGGGACAAAATCAGGACTCAACCAACAAAGAATGCCAGTTATCTGCGAATACTAATGATTATTAGACAGAACATCAATATTTATAGAAAAGCATGCATGACTCTGAGTTTATAGTTTATTTATAGTATTGCATTCAGGGAAATCGTCACATTTGTATTTCTTTAATGAACTAATTTTCCTTTTTATGTATAATTGAAATATCTATATTTAACGTGAAATTGCTTAAATGTCTGCAGGACTACAGTGTGATGATTGAGGTGTTTTAGATGAGTGCAGTGATAAGACATACCAAAACCTGGTGCTCTTACAAGGCTGTTTTGCAGTGCCAGTGCCAATGCCAGTGCCAGTGCCATTGTCTTAAACTTTAATATCTCTGCTGTTTCAGCTCCTCTCAGACAGAGAACACCAGATATAGGGTTAAGTTATGTGGTGACCTCTGACTTCCTTTCCTCCAAGGTGGTAGATCTGGATTTGAATACACGTAAACATACTGTTTGTGCAGATTGCCCTTGAGAACATTATGTGGTGTGCAATAAGAAGGCTTCGGAATGAGACTTCTGGTTCTGAATTCAGCAAGTACATAGTGTAGAGAAAGGTGCAAAGAGGAAGACTACTTTAGGGTTAGGTAGAAGTTTCCCAAATAGATGAATGGTGATATAGCAGTTGTGGATTTGTCTCCTGTATGACAGTTACATTAACAAAACCTTGTGAAGGTAATATACCTGCCAAAAAATACTAGGGATTCGATTCAATTCAATTCAATTCAATTCAATTCAATTTTATATAGCACCTTTCACAACAATGTGCCAGAAAGGGATAAACTGCAAATTGTGCATTTTCAGTAAGCAAAAGAAGCAAGTGAAAAAAAAGATAAATTGTTTTAGAGGATTATATAAACTCATGCAAGCATAACTTGTTTGTTTAGTAATTCCTTTTAAGAGCACTTAAGATAACAAAACAGTAACAATGTAAGAATGCATAATTTTCAATAAAATTTAGTAGTTAGCTATTATTAGAAAGGAAGAAAATGTATATGCACTACCATTACATTTTATTATTGCAATGTAGAAATGGAATTTAACATAGGTTGCTGAACCTTAGAATATGAACAGCCTGCTTTAACACCCACTGCAAGATGGCCAGTTTGTTGTTACCTACATGCCAATCAATGTATTGTAAGGGAAATAAACCAAAACAAATGCTGGTTAAAGATTCTGGAGTAAATCCAAGAATTGAAATAATATATCAACATAAGACATCAATTCAAAGCAATGAATTAAGAACATGTTGATACATTCTTTTAATACCTTAAAGAGCTGTGAAAGTCAATAATGCTGCAAATGGTTATTTTGTGCAGAACCATATTCTCCATGGTTGACTACTGGGTTTTGGTTAAGAGACTGTGGCTAAAGCTTGATGCTGATGTATGCAGTGCTGGATCATAAAGCACAAGTTCTTCTGCAAACTCATCCTGTGTGCATCATCAATTATGTACAGCAGAACTCGTACCATGACTAATATTTGAGAAGTCTTATACAATTCGTTAAAACTTTGCCACATGTTTGTTCCTGTGGAAGGCAGTGAGTCAAGCATAAGCCACACATCATGTCATTATGGACATTTAATAGGCGTCTGCTAGCTTCAAATTAGTGTTCATGACTCAGGGTTAGTGTGAAACATTTAGGATTGCTAAGAACCTTCTCGCTGTCTAGACACTGTCTGGCCAAAGGTTTGCTGTCTGAAAGCAAAACATAAGTCATCGGTACTGGGCTTTGTTCAAGATTCACACTTCGATCTATGCGTATGCACAAAGATACTCAGCCTTTTTAAATCTTACTTTGATGCTCTTATCTGCTAGTTGTGCTCATTTTCACATGAGACAGTAAAAGACAGGACACGTTATTTCTCTTTGATGGTTGTTGTGAAGCAGCAGTCTGGCTGAATACGGAAACATGGGTTATAATGCAGCAGGACGTGAAACATGCCATGCCCCATCTGGGTCCAATTAAATTCTCAGCGGGTGAGGGGGAGTTAGGGGAGTTAGTGCTCTGATCCATTAGTCTGCTGCCATAACATGTCCTGCTGTAGCCTAGTGTCAGGGTGAGGAGGAACGCCCCTTACATCTACACCTCATACATCTCTGCTTTCAAGAAGTTTGTCTAAGTGACCAGTGTTTCTCTTGTGGAAGTAATGTTGTCAGTAATCTAAAATGAAATTACTGATAATTACAATCCAAATACTACAATTACTACCACCACTACTACTCCTAGTACTATTACTGCTACTACTACTACTACTACTACTAATTGTGCTTATAAGATGAGAATAATAATAAATTCTTCACAACATAAAGCAGAATTTTAAACTGTTACAGTTTTATTAAACATTGGTATTTCTGAAACTCCATGAAAGCACAGTACACATAGCTGGGTAAGATCCTTGAAAATTATTCTTAAAAAGATGTTTTATTTATTTATTTATTTATTTATTCATTTATTTATTCATTACAGTTATTATTATTGACTATATTTTATGGTTATGTTTGTCATCATTAATTTTATTGCGTTTATAGCGGCTGTCAGTGTAAACTGAAGGTCTGAAGGTCTGAAGATCTGAAGGTCTGGAGGTCTGCAGGTCTGGAGGTCTGCCTATTTGATAATGTAGAAATGTCCTCATTAGGCCTTTGTAGAGGAGGCTGGCACACATTAGACTTAGTGTCCCTGTATGTGGGTCACACTGTCTAGGGCACATTTTTCTGTCATCCCTCCTTACCTACACCCTGCTCCAGTTCCAATGCTATATCAGGTGACCTTTTCACTCTGTACTTGTCCTGGGTAGTACTCCAGTTTAGAAGGTCAGATTTCTTCTGCCTTTAGTCTTCATTAGCCTCCAAGTTGTGGGTGGTGTGTAGCATATCAACATGTGCAGACACTTTCTCTGAGAGAGCCTTTCTTGCAGGCTCTGTGACTCCAAACGAGGCTGTGTGAGTGGTGTGCAGATGTGCTGCGACACCATGATGTTCAGTATGATTCTTTGCCTCCACACTGCAATAGAAGGGACTAACTGAATTGAAACATTTCTCTGTAAGTATCAGGAGAATGTCTCCTAACACAGTTTTAATAGCATCCGTTGAAAAATTTACGACCCACTGTTACATTAACAATCCGTGCATTTTGACCAAACTTCAACTCCTTTGGTACCAAGTATTTTTACTTAGCGTAATGGTGCTTATTTTAAAATCCAGCACCATGTGATATAAAAAGGGCAAATTTTAATGAAAGAGGTAAAGCCAGGTACTCTAGCTTCGAAGTCTAAACATATATTTGGAAGTAAATAAAATCAGACAAAAATTTCTACTTCAGGACCCTCAGTAATCTTGCATAAATAGTGCACAAGAGGTTTTAAGGTTTCATGCGTAATCTTACCACTTCAATATCTAAATAATTAAATACATATTTTTTGCTTTTCTTATATTTAAAATATTTAGTTTCTCTTAGTATGATTTTATGTCCAATGTAATCTATTGTGATAACAATATTATACTCTGTGTTTTAGAAGCTCTCCTCACAGTACAGCATCATCACCATGACAACAGGGATGCCTTGTTTTGAAGCAGCTAATTATCTTAATCACACTCATATATGACTCCATTGTTGTGCTTATTTCAGTTCTTCAATTTAGACTTAATGACTGCTATGTTTAGAGGTTAATAAAGTGTAGACAGAGGCACCTCTGCTGTGTGTTTGTCCAAATTTCTTACGAAGGCTTGTCATTGTACAAGATACTAAATTGTGATCCTGATTAAATCACTGGAGTTTTTTTTTTTATTGTTAAAAATACTTTTATTCTGTTAATCATGAGCATCAGATGGCTGAAGTAGAACAAAAAGCAACATTGTGAGAGGTAGACCCCATTGTTGCTTTGCATGGTAACACAGCTTAAGGCCTGATTCTGAACCAAAACACTTCATCTCCTGAAATCAACAATTTTATTTAAACATTAACTCTACTGTCATTTCACTTACAAAAGATCATGTGTTAAAATCTAGACCCGGTTCCTATTTTTGTAGAATGTTAATTTTTCCCACAAACCAAATAGATAGGATTCAGACAAACTGGCTGTATCATTTGCATGCATGCATGCACACGCGTGTGTGTGTGTGTGTGTGTGTGTGTGTGTTTAAGCAAATATGTGAGTAAGTGAATGTGGGTGAGTGAATGTCTTAATTTGGGTAAAAATTCTCTACAAGATGCTACCAGTCTTCTTGTACACTTAGCTGCCTGTTTTAGTCTACAGGGTCTCTCCTGGGATCTCCTTGAATAGAAATTAATAAAATTAACTGAACAAAGCTAATAATCATATTTTTTAGTTTACCAAAGGTTGAATGAGCAAGTGCAAATCAGCAGTACTCTAAGGACAGAAGCTTTTCATTCTTGTGACCTATGACATGAGTCAGAGTAGTTTGCATGACTGAAAACATATTGTTTGCAGACAAACAGTTTGCTAAATCAATAGCCTTCTGCAGTTTACTAATAGGTGAAGTCATTATAGTAAATTCTGATAATAGTTTCATTTCTGGCCTGACAGAGGTGGTGGCTGAAAAAAAAAATTATTTGCAGCAGATGATTCTTGTACCAGAGAACATGTAAAGGAACAGGGTCACAAATGTAACATCAGGTTACACGTACTCATCCCTGAATGCTGCTCTGTATTTATTATTATTTTTTCCACTTTTTATACTTATTTTTACACTTTTTTCTTTCTCTTTTGTTTACAACCATTTCTAAGAGAGGTGGTAAGTAAAATTTTATTACATTCAGTATAATAACAATAAAGATAATCTTTATCTTTAGATGTGAAGGCATGGTTGGACTTGGCTGCTCTCCGAGGTACTGAAACCAATGTGCTGGAATCGTGGTAATGTGATTTCTACCTGCCTTGCCTTCCTTTAGTTCGTGGACCTGCTGCCACAGTCTCTGCCTTACAACCCATGTGCTTGGGCGTCTGCTGTGAAGCAGATGTTTTTATTCAATGACACTCAAAGTTAATGGCAATATTTGGACCCTACATAAGATTATCCTGTGGATATTTTTAGCATCTAAGCAAGTTTTCTTAACCTTATATGCCAAATCCTGATGACTGTCTTAGGGAGGTCAGGGAAGGAATCTGATGTTCAAATGGGGAAAGCACATATTTATCAAGGAGTTATACACTGCATGGACTAATGTTTCTTTAAGACCTACAAATTTTTCTGTAATGCGCTTTGAGACACATCATTGTAAAAGGTTTTATATAAAAATAAACTGGACTGGACTGGACTGGACTGAACTGAATTGAATTGAACTGAATTGAATTGAATTGAATTGAATTGAATTGAATGTACAGTCAGGTCCATGCATATTGGGAAATTTGTTCACCACAGCATATGGAAAGTAAATAATGAATATATGTAGACTTTTTCTTTTGAGTGTATTTACATACAAATTGGGTGAAGAAAGTTGAATGGCTTTTATATATGCATTTTAATATACTGTCACCTTTTTAAGACATCGAAAGTATGTGGTCAATTGGCTGCTAAGACATTCCAGATCCAGGTGTGTGTTATTAACTTGTTATTTCATTTATAAGTAAAAGAAAAAAAAAACTGTAAAGAGCTGTCTTCAAGTGTTGTATTGGCATTTGGAATCTGTTCATGTTATCTCTTCATATCCAGTACAAAAAGATTTAAGAAACCTGTAGAGTTTTGGATCAAGATCCTGTGGACAAATGAGAAAAAGATCAACTCGTACCCAAATAATCAAAAAAAAAAAGTAGCATGAAGGTGAGGAAGTGCTCATGGTCAAAAGCATCTGTGAGGCTTGGTAAAAGTAATGGTATGAAGTGGGCAATACAACTGGCTCCCTTGTGTTTATGGATGATGCGACTGTTAGAAAGCTGCAAGGTAAATACAAAGGTTTATACAGATATAGTCTGCTTTGATTCAGTCAAATTCTTCAAAACCTATTGGACAGTGCTTCACAAAGACTCTAAGCATTCAATGACAGCAACTCAAGAATTTTATAAAACAGAAAAATGGAAGCAATAGCTAGGTAAATCAAGCCTGAATCCAGTGGCCATGCATTTCTCTAGCTGAATATAAAACTGAGGTCAAAACACCTTACAAATTAGCAAGAACTAAAGACAAAGACTGCTGCAGTGAAGACCTGGCAGCGCACCACCATAAAACTGATTGTAATTCCTTCACATCCATGCATACTGCTTACCCAATTCAGGGTTGCAGGAACCCTGAAGCCTATCCCAGGAGGCACTCTGGGAAGAGCACCAACACACTATGGGAATTTTAGACACACCAATTAACCTAACCTGCATGTCTTTGGACTGTGGGAATAAACTGAAGAACCCAGAGAAAACCCACCAAGCAGGGCCAGAGTCATGCAGAGGACACTGACATTGGGCAGGAGTGTTTTAGAGCACACTGCCATTGAGAGAGAAATAATGCTTCATCATATGACAGTCCAATGGATAAATCTGGGTTTAGCAGATGCATAAATTTGGGTTTAGCAGATGGATGAATTTGGGTTTAGTGAAGGGCACAAGAACATTACCTGCCCAAATGTGTAGTGCCAACTGTCAGGTTTGGTGGAAAAATAATTATTTTTGAGGCTTCTTTTGATAGTTTGGTCTAGTCCCCTTAGTTCCAGTAAAGAGGCTGTAGATAATTTTGTGCATCCAATTTTGTGGCCAAAGCCATTCCCTGTTTCAGTATGGCATTCCTCCTATCAGAGCAACATGTACAGAGCTTAGCTTCATCAAATATCTTTGGGATTAACTGGAACACTAACTGTGAGTCAGGATGTACCACCAAAAATCAGCATCCAACCTCACTAATGTTCTAATGGCTGAGTGCAATATAATCCCCAAAGCCATATTCCAAAATCTATTGGGAACCCTTCTCAGAAGAGTGGTGGCTGTTATAGCAGCAAAAGGAGACCAAGCTCCATTTTCATGTATATGTTTCTGGAGAAATTTGTTCAAAAATGCACATAGGGATTCTGAGTCTCCACATACTTCTGGAAGTATAATGCAAAACAATACTGCATATTGTTTTAATAATAATTTCACTGCATATACTATGACTGATGTGGTGCAGTAGAACAGACATCAATGTTTCCTGACATAAAATATTTTCCTATCTCAAACCAAAGGAGAAAAGAGTATGATCGAGACATTTTTGCCCCAGTTCACCTGCTGACAAGAAGCATTAAGGCCAATAACAAGACATTGTAACCAGTGTGACCTGGCTGAAAGCAGGCCTCAAATGTATGGCTAAAGTTCCTCAGGCATTTAACTCCAAAGCAATTAAAAACACTGATGTAATGAATCACATCCAATTACTATGAGTGAATCTGATGGATGTACTAGTTATTGTTTCACTGCTGTACTGCAGCCTGAACATAATGTTTACCGAGAGACAAGTATGGATGGAGAATACTGCTGTTCTCTGACTGGGTCTGAATCTGATGCAATGCAGTCAGAATCTCACTTTTTTCATGTTCTATAAATGTAATCTTATGGTTAGTGATAAATCTGTAATCTATATCGGGGTACTTGCGTACATGTATTAGAGGTCCACTTACCAAATTTTCCCTGCAACACAGGTCCTGAAATTAAAAAAAACTCAAAAACTATGTAAATGAACAGCATTTCTCTATTAATGAGAAAAGTGAAACCTTCCAGTTGTTAAACTTTGTTCTGGGTCTGGATTGAACTGTAATTCGGTCCAGGTGCAGACCAGAGTCCGCCTATTGAGTATGTCTGATCTATGTCCACATAGTATAATATAGTCCCAATATTATATTATGTGGCCCCTTTATTCCGAAACCTGCTGAAATGTATATAATTTCACTCTTTTAAGTTAAAGAAAGAATATAGAACTGCATAAATATAAGTATTACTTTGGTCACTGAAAATCAGTGTGTTACTGACAATTTAAAAGTGCATTTTTATTTTTCTGATATGCTGTAATTGTCTGGAAGTTGAATCATGTCACCTGGACTTTCTTGTTGTTAGAAATATTTCTCTGCTTATCCAAGTAGCTTCTTCAGCCTGAAACAAAACTGGTTAGTGACCCTATATTTACCTTCCAGGGTGCTTTCACAACTCACTTGAATAGGTTCATTAGCTGAACATTAGGGGATGGCAAAGAGTCATTGGGATATCAATGTCCTAACTCTTGATCCCTTTCTTTTCCCAAGAGTCATTAAGAGTGGCTGACCTGGTAAATGTGTGAAGTGGTCGAAATATTCCTGGGGATTGATGCAAGAGCAGT
The DNA here is from genome assembly GCA_025773905.1 of Chitala chitala. NCBI lineage: Eukaryota > Metazoa > Chordata > Actinopteri > Osteoglossiformes > Notopteridae > Chitala > Chitala chitala. Next base: position 20,310 of record JABJVR010032398.1, read on the forward strand.
AGTATGAAAAATAGTAGACAGGTTGTGTCTGAGGTCTCCATCTCTATTGTGAGAAGGATTTTCAATTTTAGCATAAACTGATTCCTTCACTCCTCTCTCAGACCACTTAACCTTTTTATTCAAAATCTGGAATTACTGCCTTCAAATGAGTATATAGTTTCTTTTAGATGAAGATACACTGTTTTTTCACATCCTGAGGATTTGCCTCTCCTGTGCTGGGCTGATTAACATGTGTCATGCCCTGGCCTGTCAAGACTCTGCATCAGCCAAGCATCCAGGCTCCAGAGTGGTGGCCAGGCATCCAGGCTCAAAGACCCACATTGGTGCCACAGCTTAGAGTGGAAGGTCCTACGGTCCCACATTCTAGCCAGCTATCAGGTCCTGCAGCCTGCCCAGTGTCCATCAGTTTCATAGTCTGCTGTCCTACTTACCTTGTTTCCCAGGACCCAAAGAGTCCCAAGTCCAGCAAAGTCATCCTCAACCCAATCTTATTCAGCAGTCATTAATCCTGCCATTAGCTCCAAAGCCACCCATTTAGCTAACCATTCAGTTTGTACCTTGATTGCCTTCATTTGCACAGTCCTCAGTCTTGTTCCCAGTGTCTTCTGTCATGACCCCTGGTATTTTCCCCTTCAGTGCTGTTCCAGATTTCCAGCCTCCACCAGCATCTCCCAAACGACCCCACCGATTCTCATTTTATAGTCCTCCCTGGTGCTTTTGGGTGTCCCACTCACTTAGTCTCCCTTCCATGGCTCCCCCTTAGTCTGCCCTAGTCTTTGTTCATTCCCTTCATCAACTTGTCTTTGTTTTTCACTTCTTGTCCATTGTCTGGTTCTTTTTTTTAACGTCAAGTCCATCTTCAAGCTCTGTCTAGACTGTCATGCCTCTGTTGTCCTGGATTGGTCTCCTGATTCAGACGCAGGAGAGGCTTGTGTGACTGGGGTGAGTACTGCCATGCCCTGGCCTGTCATGCCTCATCATGTTCTCTAGGTGTCACCCCTCATTGTGTTTCATGTTGCTGAATCATTGTAATTGTGTCATTAGTGCCTTCTATGTGTGTCTCATTTTTCTGGTTTCTATTTAAGTTCCCCTCTTGTGCTTATCCCTTGCCAGTTATTGATTGTGAAGTGTAAAAGTGTTCAAGACCTCAAGTGTTTTATGTGTAGTGAGTACCCCATTGCTGTTTATCATAACCCTTTGTTAATCCAAGCCACGTTCATTGCCTTTTGGTTTTCTTTTGTACCTTGCATTATTTTTGAGTCAACCTCCCTGTCTGCGTGTGAACCTCACCTCAGACTGTCTGATTCATTACAACATGATTCAACTTCCAGACAGCTTTTCTCTGGGTTTTCTGGTTTCCTCCCACAGTCCAAAGACATGTTAGGTTCATTAGCGTTTGCAAATAACATGTAGTGTGTGTTTGTGTGAGTGTGCCCTGTGATGGGTCAGCACCCTGCCTAGGGTGTCCTGTGCCCTGTGTGTATGGGATGGGCTCCAGGCTTCCTGCAATCCTGAATCGGATAAGATGAATGCATATGTACACAGGAAAATCAAATAAAGAACTAATAACATTCACCTGGTAATGGAGTTGTTTTGAATGGCATTACTATATTTATGAGGAAAATTTAAGGGAAATTGGTACATGATTAATCAAACATCAGTGGAAAAATTATTTCTAAGAAATGCTTTCGGAAATGCAGAATAACCACATACATTGTATGTAACCACAACATATATTTCAGTTTGGTATGGTAGGCATTTTAACTTGATAATAATAATAATATATTTTTACTTGCAAGTGTTACTTTTGGCTATGTAATGAGCTAGCCTTTATGTATGACGGGTTGTGCTGTCTATTTTTGCATCTGTTAACTGCAAGCCCCTGCTCAGCCTAATTGAACGTGTTAGTAAAATGTCATGCAGGAATAAATAAAATGATTGTGCTCATCATGGCATGACTCTAAACTGATCATAGACTTTTAAGTTGACTGATAGCGAAGAAGAAAAACAGATTTGAGACCAGAACATCTCCACCATGACATTTATAGGCCATCCAAGGTGAAAACGTTATTTCAATAATGTGGTGAAACAAATGTTACAATGTCATCAAAGTTCTGACAAAACTGCACCACTTTCAGCATGCATACTGTGCCTTTGATTGCTCTGTTATAACATATAGCAAATCCGAAGGATTACAGCCAATGTCCACCATGAAAACCCTTAAGGCTGTATTTATAGATCTTCAAATGCATTATAATCAAACTCCCAGCAGCCATTTGTGTAACCACAGAGCATATTGCTCTTTGTTATTTTCCCATATGGTTTGACAAATTTAACTGGCTATACAAGTATCGCAAAAACATTTTAAATTAATTAATTTCAGTAAAGAAATATAAAGGGGGGTGGCTCAAAACCTCCAATTTTTTGGAATGTGGAAGACATGCCCTCCTCAAAAGCAACTATAATGACGCCTTCACCTGTGCCAAAAATTATATTATAAATAATAATAAATCCCCCCTTTGTATTTCTTTATATATATTTCTATGTATCTTTTAAAAATAATTTACAAAATAACATTATTAATATTTGTTTTATGCACATGTAAGGATGAAATTTAAAATTATTATTTCTTTTCTCATTTCTGTTACAGTCATATGTGTTTCAGTGCTTTATTACCTGTTGCAAATTACTCACAACTCTAGTTATAATTTCGTTGTGTATGGTATGTGTTATAGAGCCAAACACTTCTATTTGTAAATAACTGAAACCTTAATATCATAATAAAGCATGCAAATATTCATATCTTCATATTAAGATCCCACACAAATGGGCATATTTCATATTTTCAAACTGGGAAAAGTTTAATATTAGCAACAAACTTTGTGATAATAATTTAATGAGATTTAAACAAACAAAACATATTCTCTTGCCAAAAAAATTTTCAAAAATGCACGTCTGTTCTTAAAAATGTTTTTAAAAAATTCAGATGATGCAAAAACTAGTCAAATATAAGAAATGACTATTGAAACATTCTTTTCCATCAAACATTATTCCTAAAGAACGCATCAGTAGCTTTTAAAACTAACTGTATCTTTGTTAACTGCATGTTGCAAAAAAAAAAAAAAATTGTTACAAAGATGTCCCATTAACTAAGAAATGGAATTAGCCATAGAGAGATCTCAGTGCACTACTTGATATGTTGGCTGCTTCCTGTTACACCAAGAGGGTAACAGCATTAGTTCATACTTTTAACAGAGACATATCATTTGTAGTTATGGCTGGTTGTACTGTTATTACCATTTCTTAGGCCCGTTAGTGCTCTCCTCTCTCCGAGTCGAGGTCCTCCATGCGTCTTGACACCGGGAGCGATAATGTTTCTGGATGACAGGCCGACGCTTGAGAAAAGCAGATGGAGGAAGATTAAGATGGCCCTAATTACTGTGGCAACTCTGAAAGCCTCCATCTGCTGAATAGCTCTCAGAGACACCACAGGAAAAAAGCTCCCTCCTGGGAGGGCGACAGCTCTGGCTCCTGCAACACTCACCCCCGTTAATATTGTAATAATAAACTAAAAAAAAAAATACTTCTTAGCCAAACTGTCAGCTTTAACACTGGGTTTTCGCTGCACCAGAGTGATTTTAAAAGGTGCTGCTCTTTTTCACAAACTTTCTTCTGTGTTTTTGCCACATCCATTACCCATTGTGTATAACCAAATGTACAGTACAGGAATATAACACAAAAATAGATTTTGTGGATAAATGTTTCAAGAAAAATAAAGTACAAAAAAGTTACCCTGACCTACACTGCAATGCAATTGTAGTGTATAAACACTAGTGTTTCTATGTACAATTCTGTTTCTGATAGAACTTAAAAAGCCTTTAATTAGACTAATTTTGCATTTTTATCCAACTACAGTGCACACCCTCCAGATCAAGACTAATCTCGTGCCTATAACCATAGTGTGCTTATAAATGTAGCGCAAGCTAATAGTGACTGGTAGAGATAAATTAAGATATATTCTAACACAGAAAGCATGGTAAAACAGAGTATATAGGGAAAAGCTGCCAGACAGGAGGAGAAGAGGAAGGCCAAAGAGGAGGTTCATGGACATAGTGAGGGAGGACATTAAAGAGGTTGGGGTGACAGAGGAAGCTGCAGAGAACAGGCTGGTATGGAAAAAGATTATCTGTTGTGGCTCCCCCTAGAGGGAGCAGCCAAAAGAGGAAGAAGAAGAAGAGAAAACATGGTAAAACCTTTAATAAACATCATTACAGCAGTTGCTGTCTTAACACTTAGTGAGTAAATCTAATGGCAGCATGGTGGCTCAGTGGGTAGCAGTGTTGCCTCACATGTCCAGGTCTGGAGGGGATGTTGAATCTTTCTCTTGGCATTGTCTCTGTGTGTGTGTGTGGTTGCAGGATAAGTGGTTGGGTAATCAATGAATTGATATGAATTTCAGTTATGCATGTTAAACAATCTACACTGTTACTTGAAATTAGCACCTAAACCTTGGATGAACTACACAGCTGTTTGGTAATTTAGCATCCAGTCTGGCATTTCTTTGGAACATCAACAGGTTCAGTTAAGGATGGAGCATTTTGCTTATCTGACAATGGCATTCTTTTCCCTTAGCATTCAAAATTGCAAGTGGTAAGACAAGAGGTCAGAGAATTTTATAAAACACCCAGTGTTATTACCTGTTGATGCTCTACACATCACATATGGTCTTCTTACTGCTGGCTATCAACATTCCTGCTTATACAAAAGCTGGAATGCTGATATGTTGTTTTTTTAAGCTGTCTGTTATTTTTCTAGGCACCCATGACTCTGTACAATATAATTGGTTGACTAAGAATGGAATGCATTGCATTTTAGCCTGTGACTCAGTGGTGTCTCACGCCAACTTAAACTTGCAAAGAACTCTGGAAAACTTTATACAATATATGTTGCACAGCCTGTCAGTGCTGACTAGGGTTGTAAATGATATCATGATGTCATCTGATGCAGGGAACATGATGTTTCATTCTATTAAATCTTAGTGCTGCTTTTGATACACTTAATCATTCTATTCTGGTAAACCAGCTTCAAACTGTAATGGGCCTTAGAGGAACTGTTCTTAGGTGGTTTACTTCTTATCTTATAAACCGTTATTATTATGTTGAAATGTCAAACAATAGCGCACCCTCATCCAGGTCATCACTTAGATATGGAGTACCACAGGGATCTCTGCTGGGCCCAGTACTCTTTTCCCTTTACACGACACCTTTAGGTAACATGATACAGAAGTATAATATCATGGCAGCATGGTGGTGTGGTGGTTAGCACTGTTGCCTTGTACCTCCAGGCCTGGGGCTCAATTCCCATCTTGGGTCTATGTGTGTGTGTCCAAAGACATGCAGGTTAGGTTAATTGGTGTGTCCAACTTGCCTGTTTTGTGTGTGTGTGTGTGTGTGTGTGTGTGTGTGTGTGTGTGTATATGCGTGCACCCTGCAGTGGGTTGGCACCCCACCCTCGGTGTCCCCTGCCCTGCGCCCTATGTGTTCTGGGATGGGCTCCAGGCTTCCCCACCACCTTTAACAGGATAAGCGGTTTAGACGATGACTGACTGACTGACTGACTGATAATATATATATATAATATCAACTATCATACCTATGCTGATGAAACTCAGTTATACCTTGCGGTTAAACTTAATAATAATGTATAAGCTAACACCTTACTTAAATGTCTCAAAGACATTGAAAGCTAGATGAGCCCAAACTACTTTACACTAATAACAGATAAAACTGAGATCTTGTTGTTTGGGGGTAATGATCCTGCTAGGAGTGCTTTCAGTTCAGCCCTTTGTGCTGCTGACCTGAGTTTTTCCATTAGCAACTCTGCACGTAATTTAGGTGTCATTTTACACTCAAACCTCTTTTTTGATTGTCATGTAAATGCAATTTCACAAGTATGCTTCCTGCAGCTGAGAAATATTGCTAGACTGTGTCATTTTTTTAGTACAGAAGATACTGAAAAAAATGTGCACTGTTTTGTTTAGTTACGTTACTGCAACGTTTTATCTTTGACTTCAATCATCTGTCTGCAGTTAATTCTGTATTATCTGTAATTGCTGTCTGTAATGTGCTTTGAGACAACTTGCTGTGCAAGGCACTATATTAAAATAAATTGAAACTGAAATTTGAGGAATATGGTAGGATCTTTACATACAGTACCTTGTTGTGTCAGATCAGTGCAACTGGAAGAGATTCTAATTTAAGAGCTTATTAAACAGTTCCAAAAAGTGACTAAGAGCATAGTCTAAGGCAAGCAGAAAACTCCCCAAGCATAGCTATTAAGCAAGTGGTTTGTTATCTCTGGGGTGGTGTGAGGCCTTTACTCTCATTATGTTACCAGCTGCAGAGTGAGCACTGAAGGTGGTGTGTATGTTTAAGGGAGAAATGGGATACAGGATTCTTTTAAGAAAAGTAACAGGCTTAGCTGAATTTGGGGAGGGGAGGGAGAAGGTCAGAATGCGCCAAAATGGACTCTTTGTTAAACAGGTCAGAAGGACTGGAATGAACATCGTAAAGTTTAACAAGGCATGGGACCTGGACTAATCATCCAGTTCACCTGGTTGGTAGTAGAATGTAAGCAAAAAGAATGTAGTCAGAATTGTGTAACCCCTTTCCCATGGTCTCCATAGTGATGAATTTATTCTACATATAAGGAAAGGGTATTAACTGTGGTCTTTTCTATAAATATAACTTTTGATTCTAAAAATCCTACTGTAAATATACATATACATATTCTATGCTTTTAGTGTTTATTCCAGAAGTTGCAGAGATGAAAATATTTCTATGTCTGTTTCTAATCCATGACTGCCTTGTAAAAGGTGGAATGTTGGTATATTTTCTGTCTACATGCCCGTTAAGTGCCCAGTCTTGACATCCTCTGAGCAGTTACTGCTGCTAAACTAAGTGTAGCATCTTGGATGTAGTTTTTACCCAAGAGGTATTGCTACAGAGATGATCCCCTCTACCTGGCATAGAGACAGACCTTACATTGATATTCATAATTAGATTCTGTGCTGTATAATGCAAAAAAGCAGCTCTATTGCAAATGGTGCTATATGAAGAAGAATTTAACTGTATTGTGGGTTGGTGTCCCTTCCAGGGTGCACCCTGCCTTGTGGGATAGGCTCCAAGCCCTCCTGAGACCCTGTGTAGGATAAGCAGTGAGGAAAATGGATCAACGGTGGGATGGATGGTTTCACCTATTTGACTGTAATCCAATTTTAATCTAATATTTTTTCATTTATGTCCTCAAAACATGTTCAAACACCCACACTTGATTATTATTATCCATCCACTATACCACTTATCCAATTCAGGGTCACAGGAAGCCTGCAGCCCAACCCAGGAAGAACAGTGTGCAGGGCAGGGAACTCCCTGGGCAGGGTGCCAACACACCACAGGGCGCGTACACACACACACACACAATAGGCAATTTGGAGACACCAATCAACATAACCTGCATGTCTTTGGACTGTGGAAGAAAATCAGAGAAAACCCTCCAAGCTCAGGGAGAACATACAAACTCAACACAGACCCAAGGTGGGAATCGAACCCCAGGCCTAGAGGTGCAAGGCAACAGTGCCAGCCACCACACCACCCTTATTAGATGTAATGGTAGATATTCTAATTTTTAAGATCAAACCTTGTTATAATGTACAAGAGAAGATTAAACTTCTAAAATTTGAAATCTGATGTCTGTCCCAGGCAGATTAAAAAAGACAGCACACAGGAAAGGTGTCCAGTGTTGACAGAGCAGTCTCTCTCTCTCTGTCTGTTTTTCTCTCTCTCACCCACTTACATTTGCACACTAACAACAATTTTGAATAATCTGTACATTTTGAAATGCATGTATGATATGGGAGTAAACCAGAGTATGAGAAAACCCTACATGGACCCAGTGTAAATGTCCAGCCTTTAACACGAAATCCCAGAGATGTGATGCCGTACTACCTGAGCCACCATGCAGCATGAAGGGGTCCACAGTTTACATAGTTCAGTGTTCACAGGCTGACTATTGGCAAGTGACTTACAGGCCTTGAAACCGAAAACTATTTGAATTCATTGGATGAGGTTTTGGTTTTCCAGAGCGAATCTGCTAATGAAGAAGGGTAATTATTGATTAGACATTCTTCCTGAGGAAAAACGAGAGCAGGAATAATTGGTGACCCACCTAAAAACATCTGAGATCATCATCAGGAACCCACCTGCTAAAGGCATCTCCACACAAGCTCCAGATGATTGTAATTATTCCTCATGTTACTTTTTTTATATGAGTATATGCAGGAGACTGAAACAGGAGAACAAAAAAAAAGTCACACCCTCATAGCACTCCAAAAGCGGCTCATGATTTCAGGTGGTCGGATTAAATTTGCATCATACTCCAAGAGAGCAAAGATCTATTTTTATGTGGAAAGCGGGGCATGACGGTTTCCAGAGATACCTCTGAACAAAGTAAAATTTCATGTGAAGATGCAAGACAGCCCAGAAGTCAAAGAATGTTTCTGTGCCCCAGAGAGTCATTTTATGGATCTTACTGTGTTGTTCCTTTTAACTGTAACACACATTACTCACTGTGTATCCACAATCAAATACACACTGTTTCCAAAATCTGCCTTGTGACATATCTGTAATACCCATGCCAGTGACAGATTTACAAACGCAACTCAGCTAATATAAAAATTTTATTAGTATCTGAAGGGCAGTGTAAACCTAGACTAGGTATTTCCGTAAATAACTGTCTTTTAAAAACCAAAGCTGTACTTGTCATTTTTGCAGCGTTACAGTTTTATATTAACCAAAATAATAACCATATTGATTTTTTATTTTTGTATTTCAGTGAATTCTATGTTATGCTGTAATACCATGAACCCTGCCAAACCTCGTTTTGTAAAAAACAAAAAAGCAAACAAATAATTAGATAATAAATTGTAACTGACTGATTTTAAATTCTTGAACTAGCTCCAGTATAAACAACTTCATTCTAGCATTTGGCTAATTGCGAATGATAAGGCACAACAACAGTGACCCCACTGCAGCCCGTTCACAAACCTGTTTCCATGACGCAGATTTAGTGTACACTGGTTACCCATTGCAGCCTAAGGTGGAACTGAAGCACAGCAACGCAGCCTGTTCTGACTCTTTACTTGTGCACATGGAATGGATTAGCCTGAAAGAATAACTCCACAATGGTAAATAACTTCCCTTTGCAACGTGACTGATTAAATAATGAGTTCCACCTTGAAAGGGCAAAAGAATATCCGGCACACTGAACAAGATGAAGAAGAACAGTGGCTTTTTCTGACCTATTTTATAAAGAAAAAGGTCTCTGGGAAGAGGAGGAATTGGAATTGCTCTCTTTATGTATATAGCTCCTGGGGTTCTGTGAGACGAAGGTCCTCAGGCCACCGAGACAAAATTCCTCTGTGAAGATGCATTTTCTTTAATGCTTTAGTTAAGGGGACCTATATAAGACCTTCATCATCAACATCTGCTATGTATCGAGCACTGTGAAACTGCACAGATACTTAAAAATCTTTAAACAAACAGCCATAGATTTCTGTGTGACTATGTGTTGCTCTGTGGTCTATCCTGCATAGCAGATACCTTCCTGGATCCCAGAATTAAGAGTTATAGTTAACCAAGCCTGATGATTAGACATAGCTATCTTTAAGTTCAAGATAAACTGCTTCAATGTAATGTAATGCAGAAGCATTCGAGTTTGAAATGTGATTAAAACTGCTAAATATTGCTGTTAGGAAAGTGTTAGAACTTCATTAGCTTCAACCCAGGAGATTTATGGACTGTACATTTTTATTAGCTTTAAGAGATTAAGACATTGTCCTTTAATGTTTTTTAAGCAGAACTGTTTCCACACACTTTCATTTAGAGCCTGTGGGTGTTGTCGTTTGTCCTAACTACTACATACACAAAAATGTTTTACTTCTCAAGTCACATTGGGTTGCTTTTCCTCTAAAGGAAAGTGAACTTTCTTTTGAAGGTCATCAGCCAACGGTAACAGGATAAGAACAAACAAGCTTAAGGGAACCCAGCTTAACTCATTCAAGCGGGAAAGAAGGAAGAATTAGTAGACAAATTAAGCTGTTTGTACCGTCCACTTTTCTGTTTGCCCTTTCTCTTGTCTCATATGAAATCTGTGGGCTAAGTCTAGCCTCACAACTACATTTTAACTTGGCCTTTACATCTGATGCATTTCTTGCCCATTTTTGTATGAAATACCAATTCAAATCTTTTAAGTCTACATTCCCATTTAGGTTAGCATCATTTTGTGCATTTTCATGCCTGTGTATGAGAGGGAAAAATATATAGGAAAACGTGAATCCTATGCATCAACATGACCAGAAAAGTGAGTTGAATCAAAGATGCAAAAGCAGTGCAGCAGAACTTGTGCATAACTGGGAGGTGAATGTGAAGAATGAGTGTGTTCTGCTGGTGCAGTTTGGGGTTACTGGCCTGTTCAACACACAACTGTCTCTAACTGACTCTGTCTATCACACATACAAGGACTGATATTGTTTCCCAGAGCTTTTGTGTTGCCTGGGACGCTCAGACCACCATCTCAAAATGACAAGGCTGCGACAAAGACCTTGTGGAAAGCGATTAGGAGATGAAAAACATGCTATTTTTAAAATGGGGCTGAAAAAACAGACAGACAGCAGCAGCATTTCATATCAGTCCAAGTGGTCTGGTAGAACTCATAGGAAGGCCAATCAAAAAAAAAATCAGAATATGGAATAAATGTTCAGCCTGGACCAGAAGGTCCAATTATTTTGTTTATTATGTTATATGACATGAGTTTCCTGATATGTAAGTGCTGGGCTTGTGTATGTAAGACTCTCTCTCTCTCTCTCTCTCTATCTATATATATATATATATATATATATATATATATATAAATTGGGACTGTTTTAATATGTTTATGATCAAGGCATTAAAAAGCTGTATTGAGTGTTACATATTTCTGACTTGCTTTCCTTACACATGATGACAAAGTGATAAAAAATCTAGCACTGGTTGGACTTTTCTGCCAATATTTTGCCAAATTGTAAGTATATCTTACATATCTTCTAAGAATGTAGAGTCAAAGATGATATGGCACTAGCATAGCTGTCATTACTGAGTATATGATATATAAGCACATACTCCAATGGTGACCAGAACAGAGCAGTCTGTTTGAACCCTCGTTCAGTCTAGTGACACCTCTGAGTAAACCACAGGTCTGCTTATCAAGCCCCCATGATAGCATCTTAGCACTTCCTAAATAGTTTTAGGAAATAGAAATAGTTTTACTAAGTCCCTCTCTCCAGTTCTGTTCTCTCAGCCGTGCCAAGACTTATTTGTCTTCTCAAACAACTTCATACAGTCTTCAGATTGAATCGCTGCCACAGTGCTGGAGAGAACATGCTGATTCCCAATAAATTTCACAAAGAACAGCTCGGAAATTTCAGTGGATAATCCGACTTCGTGTAGCATTTACATCAAACAAGGGCTGAATGTACTTCAAACAAGAGCAGATTTTATTGTTTAAATACATAGTTGTGATCTGACACAGATGGACATAATTTTTGCCGAGCCAGTACTCGCTGTACGTTCTGTAAGTTCAGATGCCTTTCATTTGCCTTAGTTAAAGAGGGTTTGCAGTAACTGTACTACAGAAGTCATCTCAAACACATGACCTCTTTTTAGAAAAGGTCATCTTTTTGTTTTCTGGAGCTCATTGTGCAGGAACTCCCATCATTTCCTCTTTTAAAATCAGTTACTTTTAAGTGGAGGACTCGGACAGTCATCTGTTAGTTTGCCATTGATATTATAATTGCTAATCAGATGTACAACTGCAGATCAGGGTCAGCTCTCCAAATTATTGCTTACACAGAACATCAGAAAACATCAAAACATACATGAAATGGAAATTTTCAATGCACTGTTACCTATATAAAAAATAAATAAGCAGCTACTTTAGCCAACAGTGCAGTAATTGGATACAATTTAGATAGCTATGTGTTTTTTTTACATTTTAAAATAGAAAAATCATGTACAGTTTATAAATATGTTTCTTTTCAGTGGAATGCCATTGCAGAGGCATATGTATGCCTACTTGAATCTAGGGTGCTGAAGTGTAAGGAAGAAAGACAGTGAATAAAAAAAAATGTTTTACTCATAAAATAGGTGTTTCTTAAAATGTTCTAAAACTGCATTGCAAGAGCAAAAAAAAAAAAAAAAACACAATTTTTGTGATGTCTTTTTCAGCTCACAGATTAATTTACCCTTATACTTTAGTGGAAAAGGTATGAAGAATGGTATTTTGTCATGCTAATGGAGTACAGTGCTGACATCATTTAGCATGAAGCCAATGGACAAAACAATGTAGATGTAAAGGTGTATTTGTATTCCAAGAGGGGCTAGTTGACCCTGTGTCCCTGAAGGTTTTTTTATCTCCACACTGTGGAGTTTTTGGTTCCTCTACTTCATTGTCATCTGGTTTTATCTTCGATCATCCACTTGCTCTTAATTCTGTATCATCTGTAATTTCTATCTGAAAGCACTTTGAGGCAACTTGTGAAATGTGCTATATAAAAATGCATTTAAATTGAATTGAATAAGGGCCATAATAGGAAACAAGGAAAGAGAAACAATTGGCCATACTGGTCCCACACCACTCAGCACATAATTAAGGTTACTAGTTTCTAAGCTAAAGCTAAATGTGCTAAAAAATGCATTAAAGAATCCATCTGGCATTTTGCATCTTATCTTTGAATGTCAACCTTTCATTAATTTAACAAATGTATGTATTTGACAGTGTATTTTCTGAAAATCTTGAGATTACCCATGATCCTCTATGTGATAAGAACATACATATTGGATGACTTGATGGAGTATTGAAATTAATCTTACACGTGTCAAGAATGTTTGACTTTTCCCTGTGCTAATAGCATAAACTCTTTTTTTTGGATAATGAAGAGTAGCAGTTACACCAAAGTCTTCTGAATGATTCTGATTATTATTAACAGTTCACTGTTCTTTTACTCCTTTCTTACCATCATTATCTGTGCACAACCTTTCATACAGTTCACAGTAACTACATGGTAATGGTTTCCAAGGGAACAAAGTAAGTTCTTAATTTCTATCTTTCTCTTTGTCCCTTGAACTTGTATTTCATTACCAAGAAAGATCCAGAACTGGAAGTTAATTAATCTGTAGACATGATTGCTTGTCATCATTTGTGACTGCTTGATTATTGTGCCGATGACCTATCATAATGGAATCATTGGGTATTCATGCGGAATTTATGTACACACAAAGAATCAAAACAGTCACGTTATGATGGTCGGCTAATGTTTATTTGTTAAGCACCAGCACGGAAGCATAAAACAAATATTCCTTGGTGCATCTTCTTTATTTGATAAAAACAAATTATGCTCTTGTGATAGCTTTCCCATTTGTCACTTCCATGATATTTTTCTGTGCTGCTTTTGCTAGAGCGTGTTTTTCCATGCCACATTGTGTTTGTCTGCAAATGGTGTGGACAGACTGAATCCTTTAGAAAAGCAATAACTGCGTGTTCTAGAACACAGAGTTGAGCCCTGTCTGGACACAGCAGAGGGAGAATTGTCAGGAAGTGTGAATGAGAATGTTCTGAACTAAAGAGACCTCAGATGCTTCATCTATACATCATGGGTGCTGATTACAGAGTCACTTACTGGTCAAATTTGTGTTTACCGTGAAAAGATTGGTGGTAATGTTTTTTTTTTTTTTTCTGTAAAAAAAGAGCCAATGACACACTATTAACTGCATTCTTTTACTCCTGAGAAGACAGAGGAGATGCGTTTGTGTGAGGGAGGATGACTGACAGATCGACAGAGGCAAACACAATACTGGCTGTCTACAGTACTGGGAATATCTTTTTCTTCAATACATTTCAAATTTTGACACCTGTGACTTTATAT
>JABJVR010032409.1:0-34316 GCA_025773905.1 Chitala chitala
ACCTTAATCCCACTTCCCTATAAGCTGCTGTAACAAGAGAATTTCCCCACTGTGGGATCAATAAAGTTCAATCTAATGCAGCCAACAACACTGTCATGCTTATACCTGTCATTCCTCCCATGTCCACTAGGTTTCACTGTTCCCATCCTCTGTACCTCATGTTACTCCCTGAGTGTAATTAGTAATTGCCAGTTGTGTCTTGTTAAAGTCCTTATTTAAGTTCTCCCTGTGTGTCAGTATATTGCCGGATGTTGAGTTGTACTGCCTAGTTGTGAAGCTAGTCCCCTCCATTAGTCTCCTCCTTGTTTTGACCCTTTCTGAACCTTTTGTACTTTGTTTTTGCCTTCTTCCTTAATAAATCTCCCTCTCTGCATTTCAACCTCGCCATAGCCTACCTCATTCATGACAAACACGGCCAAGTCAATGATTCATGAAAGCGAGAAAGCCAGACATTTTCACATTTTAAGCCAATGCCTGACGGACGGAAGACACAATGTCAAAAAGGAGGACATGTACTCCTTTTGCCAGATGACTGCTAACCCTATCCCAGGAGGCACAGGGTGCAGGGCAGGGGACACCCTGGGCAGGGCACCAACCTACCACAGCCCATGTATTTATACCTAGTCTTAATAGTCATCACTAAAACACATTAACTGCAGTCTCCAATGTAACTGAAGATGTAGCGTTAAATGATAGAGTTAGCAAATTAACAGTTTACACACTTACAAATTACATGAAAATAAAGCAATAAATAAAACATAGGAAAATAAAATACTGTACAATCCTGAATACAACCCACACTTTTTTTTTTTTATTACTTCTGAAATTCATTTGCCGGTCTTATTCAAGCCTCTCATATCGTGGTGCCATAATAATACATACAGTAGTTCCAACTACTTGTTGATTTGGCAACAGTGTTTCCAGGTCACCTGAATTAGCAAGTCCACAATCTCAAACGTGGTGCACCGGCTCATTTACACTTGAGTCCTCAATGAAGAAGCATCAGTGTCAATAAGCGATGAATTCAGAAAAGTGTTTGCGGTCATTTACCGTGAGTGAGAAACTGACAGTTGTGAGTGAAGCTGAAATTATCGGAAATCGCACCACAGGCAGGAAGTCTGATATTCACGAGTCATGTATACGCGACTCTTTTTTAATTACTTTTACTTAGGAAAGTGTTTGAAATTAGCTATTTTGAAGCTATTTTGAAATTTTGTAAAATTGCTAAGTAATGATGTGTGATTTTTTTTTTTTATTTTGTCCTTAAAAATATAGGGTGTGGGTGGTGTGTGGTATTCAGGTTTATGTGGTAAGTGCATCCTAATATACTGTAGACCCTGTATATCACTGCTATAACATGCAGTCCCTTATAATGTGATCAAACATACCAACTCAGTTCCACAATGTCTCTCTTTCATGTGCTTCAATTTTAGTTTATTCATTTTCTTCATTGAATTTATTGATTTGGCAAATGTTTGAAGTTGTTGATTTTCCACATACCTGATTGAAAGATTAGCAAATTTTATATCAGTAACATGTTTTTTATACCACCTAGAACAGAGAATATTTTATGGAGTGTTCCGCCTATAAGGACCCTCCTTTAGTAGGTGGCACAGTAGGTACTGGGAACATTGGCAGGTTTCTAATAGTGTCAGTGCTGTGCATTTGGACCTCTAGCATAAAGACAATCATAAACTGGATGATGTAAATTGAATATACACATACAAAAAAAGACCTTGTTTTTTACTGCAAGACTAGGACTGAGGAAAGCACTGCCACAAACTTCACAAAGTGAACTGAACAGGAAGGTGAGAAGCTGGCTATATGCACCCTCAGTGATTAGGCCCTTCAAATTCTCTGTCATCACCGTAACAAGACACACACAGTTATACCCTGCGAATAAGCTTTACAACGTTTTTTATGTGTTCTGACACAAAGCTTTATTTGCTTTGCACAAACACAGCATTCTTGACTAATTTACAAACCTGATCAAATAAAATCTAATAAAATTGTGTTCATTTGTTAAGCCTGCACTTCCCATAACAAGCCCTGACTAGTGAACTCTTTCAGTAGCTATTATTACTCGTACTAGTGTCTGCAAAGACATGCATGCAAGTATCAAAAAGTAATCAGAATAATTTTTCTGTTCTTAAATTATATATTTTTTGTAAATAAAAAATATCAAAAACCAAACTAATCTTCTTTAAGTTAGTATGAAAAATTATTGTTACATTTGTGGACATTTGCAACTGAATGACAAGAATGGCAATAGTGCAGCTTTCGTCTTGCTGGCCTTCTGTTGTAATCAAGTGACTCTGGAAGCTGAACTGCTCAGACTGAATGGCGTAGCACTTGAACAGCATTTCGAAAAAGCTAGCAGGGTTAAATTCAGATTACATTCGTTAACTGAAAAATACATGTTTTTGGCCTTAGTTACCTGAAAGTATTGGGCACATTTACCAGCAGTTACTTGTGTTGCAGAGTCGAGGCAACTAGGAAGTGAATTCATACTAGATCATCTAGTGAGTCATTTTGTAATGAGGGTCGTGAATGTACTTATCCATTGTCATCAGGTTGACTATGGAATATGAGGTTTAAATATTTTATGCAGTAAACCAATTTATCCACTTGTGTCATATCCACTTAACACATTTTCCATTGAAGTCAATGGCAGACAAACACTACCAGAGCCACACTATACATGTAAGCAAATTATGTATTTATAGGGTATCAACTTAAATGGATTCCACTGTATACCACTTTGAAGCACTCCACTGTTCAGGTGTCCACCCTCATGAGTGACCGGGCCTTGCTGCACTCCACCAGACAGACTGCTCCACTACGCAGCATTCACAAAAACATAACAGTATCCACCCTCACAGGTGACCAGGCCTTTCTGAACCTTTTCTTTTATGATCCTTACATTTAGCACTCAGCTGGAGTGACCCCCCCCCCCCATCTATGTGGAAGTTGTACTGTAACCTGTGGCTCATTCTCCACAGCCACTCAGAAATGTAGTCCTGACTTTTTACCCTGGGTTGGCTGGGCTGAATAAAAGCCTGTGACAAGGTGGTTATTTGTGGACTTCTGGCATGCTGGAATTTCACTTATTTTCTACAATCTGTGCCTTTCCTCCCTCTTACTGTTCTGATGCAGGGGGTGGAGTGGGTTGTACTCATTGTTGCTGGAGTTTTATTTTTGACACAATTGGTTTCTTGGCAACATTGCTCTTGGACCTGCAGTTGAACTGTGGCGAGTATATAGTTCTTACTTCTGACCCAGAGTTCATTGTAAATGTAAAGTCATGCCCTGTAAGACAGCTGGAAGGTCATTGGGAGATAGAAAGACATGGTCAAGGCCCTTGTCACCTGAAGTCATGTCAAAACAGTGCAGCACGAAAAGAAGTAGATATTCCTCACTCATCACATTACAAGGCTGGATTGCCTTTCTTACTCACCTTCGATAGCTCCATCCTAAAAATTATATTTCCTAGTGCATCCTTTTGTTTTGCCTACTTTCACAGAGTTTGAAAAGTCAGTAGCACAACAAACAAAAAGACTACATTTCTCTTTCTTTGGTAGCTTAGCAACAATTCTGACAAATGACCTGTGACCTATTGGCTTAATTATAGCACAAAACGGCCAAGAGAGGAGGAAGTAAAAGGAGAGAGGAAAACATATGGCTCAGTTGTGAAACCACTTCAACAACACGCTGCGCCTCTTTGCTCTGCACTCCCAAACTGAATCAAATAAATTTGGATGATTGGACATCTCTGCCTTCGTTTTCATACCAAGTCACTTCATTTAGACTTCTGCACCAACAGGCATGTAAACAAGCTTTCTATACAGTACTGTTTACCATCATTCACGAGCCGCTGGAAAAATGTTTCGTCAACATGTTCCACTTAAGCTCCATCCACGTTTTTATCTTTTTCTTTTTTTAATATTACTTGGGCAGTCCTGCCCACTTCCCTGTCCTTCCCTGTTCTGCCCTCCCATGCCCTACTTACCTGCTGTCATGCCCTGCTCTAACTCCTCCTCCACACTGCAATACCAACAATGCTCTACCCACTACTTTACCCAGCCCGACCTGGCCTGGACCAGCCCCATCTGCTCTGTTGTGTTCCTCCAGGAACAGAACTTTATGCTCATCCACTTAAAGGTTTTGTTAAAGTCATTAAACAGTTAGTTCCCTTTCTTGCCGGTTCAGGTCTCAATCAGATTCTAATTAAAATGTAGTCTTAATGACCTGTAGGACTGTGGGCATTGAGAACCAGGGTTGGGCAGCCTGACTTGAATGAAAATAAAATGGAGATTGTTTCCATGAAGCCAAGAAGCAGTGTTCCATTCAGGAGTGTTCCATTCAGCAGTGTTCCATTCAGCAGTGTTCCATTCAGGAGTGTTCCATTCAGCAGTGTTCCATTCAGGAGTGTCCCATTCAGCAGTGTTCCATTCAGGAGTGTCCCATTCAGCAGTGTTCCATTCAGCAGTGTTCCATTCAGGAGTGTTCCATTCAGCAGTGTTCCATTCAGCAGTGTTCCATTCCACATGACCATTCAAAATTTTTCCATGGAAGACCATACACTCTGTTATACCAGTTACTACGTAATGTTCACATTCTCCACATATTTTCATCAAATTGTCTGTAAATTGGGGAACTTTGTTTATTCAAAGCACATGCAGCTTTAACATCTGAGTATGACTTACATCTTTAAAACCATACACTTCAAAATAAAATAAAAAAAATACACTGCGCTAAATGTGTGATTACAAATAGAGGTTTAAAGAAAAAGCTGTAACAATGGCTTCCCTCCAGGAACCGAGTCAGAGGACCCCCTGCTTTAAAGCATTCGGGGAACAATACTCTGATTTAATTAGTCGTACAAATGATGAGGCGTGAGTGTGACGAATTGTGAGCATCCACCACTGAGTTTGTACACCTTCAGGCATCAGGGGTTCTCTCTGTCTGGGAGCTGCGGCTACAGGTGGGGGTGGTGGAGCATCCGTCTCTCTTCATTTTCATTGTTTTTAAATTTTGTTTTATCGTTCTTTATCATTACCCTGTATCATGTGTCGTTTGCATACAGGGCCCTCAGGGAGAATATCGGACATGTAATCCAATGAATAGAGGCACCCTAGAATTAGATGACATTTTTCATTTCCAATGTAAATGACAATGTGTATTATGTCTGATCACACCATAGGAGATTGAAGTGCGCTGCAGCTCCAGTGGCAGCCCTGTTTAAATTGGTACGTCCATTCCAGTCTTCGGGGGATGGAAAGAAAACAAAATAACTTTGAGCAAATAGGATTATGACGCACAGGAGCAAGCCGCAACGCTGCGAGGTACAGGGGCAGCAGACTGGCTGCACAGCTGGCCAAGCAGGTCTGCTCCAACACCATTGTAGGGCTCATTTTTCACCAGTGCAATGCCCAGGATGTTGAATATTGCAGCCTCACAGAGACACATTCATTCATTCATCTTCTGTACCGCTTCAGCCTGTTAAGGGTCGCGGGAAGCCTGGAGCCCATCCCAGGACACACCCAGGACGGGGCGCCAACCCACCGCAGGGCACACACACACACACTATGGGCAATTTGGAGACACCAATCGACCTAACCCGCATGTCTTTGGACTGTGGGAGGAAATTGGAGAACCTGGGGTAAATCCACACAGCACAGGGAGAACATGCAAACTCCACGCACACAGACCCAGGGCAGGAATCCTGGAATGGAGGAGCAAGGCAACAGTGCTAACCACCACACCACCGTGCCGCCCACAGAAACACATTGAAGTACATTTAGAAAAACAAACAGGCTTGAATGTGATGAGTGGCCATCACCATTGCAACCAAGGCAGTTAATAGGGATTCCCATCTATGTGACATCATTTATGTACAAATTAGGTCAGCTCTTATAGATCTTTAAAAAAATTAAAGTTTGTGCTCAGCTTGGATCTTACTTCAGTAAATTCCAGTGTTTCCTATGCTACTTTTTAAATCTTTCTAGTTTTATGAGCTTCATCTTTTCTTTGGTTTACGAGTGTAGGTCCTGTGTCCTTGGTGTAGTTAGTGACTCTCAAACTTTGATTTTAAGCTTTGATATTTGATGTCCCTTGTCCGGTACTATCTCATTGATTTTGGCGAGTGAGTTCTTTACCTGGATTATTTACTATTGTCCTAACTTACATCTGGCGGTGACTGTGACATTCTCTTATTCAGCTGAGAGAACACGGGAGATGTTTATAGACTTAAGGTCCCAGGAGTGGGAACATATTGCTTAACAATCAGTGCTTTGAAGGCCATTTAACATAAAACCTAATGAAAAAGTAAAAACCTCAAGTCACTCCAGTTAAAACAAAGCATTTTATAAAGACAGAGCAGGACTTACTTATTCTATCCCAGTATCTCCTCTCTGGTCTGGGTAAGGGCAAAGGACTTCATCTACATCAGAAGCAATGATTACTAGACACTGTGAAATAAGCCACACTGTGTCGAATACTCCCCTGCCATGACCCCACAGCTGTTTCCCCATGTGTACACTGGAGAAGGTTTGCCTGGCTGTAGAACCTAGCAGTATATACTTTTTAAACACCATGCACAATAAAATCTGGGCCTGAGACAGGGACAAAAGTGGAAGGAAAAGAACTCCTAGTAGTGTGTTGTTCTTTTACTGCTCACAGGTCTTAACACAGACTTGTGACAGAGCCATGGACATCCAAGACGATTATGCAAGAAGTACATGAGCAGGGGTGGAAATTTCATTGCACTTATACAGGGGGGAGGGCATAAATAGAAAATTTTTCTCGAGTTATTCCTGAGGGGAACACAAATGACATAGCTTGGTTTACATTGACATACCGGAAGGGGGACAATTCTTCGAAAGGGGTGCACGTCTCCCTGCCCCCCCCCCCCCCTCAGAATTTTTGCCTATAAACACAAGCAAGTGTCTTGCGCCATGCTGTGTTGTTTGTTATGTTCCTTTCTGTTGTGTCATGTTGTGCTGCACTCTGCCGTGTTTGTTGTGTTGTGTAGTGTTTTGTGTTTGTTGTGTTTAGCTGTTTATTATACACTGCTGTGCTTGTTGTTTTATATCATTTTGTGTTTTGTTGTTTAATGTTTTGATCTGTTGTGCTGTGCTTTGCTGTGTTGTCTTGTATAGTCCCAGGGTGACAAGCGGTGATGGTGGTAAAAAGGAGTGATGTCTTCACGTAGGCCAGGGACGTGCATAACGGCATGGTGGACAATAATGTTGTGCACCCTCATTCTTCTCATGGTGAGGTTAAACCCCTCTCATCAACAAAGACATATTCAAGTGGTCTCTTCAAAGAGTCAAGATCAAATATTCTTTACAGCTGATGCACAAATAAATACTGAAACTTAGAAGAATCACCATGGCATTTTACATTATACCAATGCTAAACAGCACTATGATGCTACTTTATAAAATGAAGTTTAAAATCATTGACTTAAAATATGTCATTTCCTGTTGCTTGTAGTGCATGAAAATTGTTTAAAGTTCTGCAGCATGCATAAGATGATGTTTTTGAAATGGGGATTTTTAAATTCCTAAATAGGCACATTTCTGAGAACTATCTGTGCTTTTCACTTTTCCTCCTTTTCTGCTGTTATGGGAATACTATGTGTGGCAGAAAAACTGGCATCGTTTTCAATGACTGAGTTAGCTAACTAAAGACATGACCAGCATAATGTTGCATTCTCTTCTTTTTCGTGGTAAGGTTTAACCCTGTCTCATTAACAGAGATATTCTTGTGACTTAAAATGTACAAATGTTCTTTGGAAGCTACGTGCAAACACGAATGCTACATTTTATTTTCCGTCAAGATTATGTGTTCATAAACACAGCACCTGAGATTAATTATTAAGAAACTGAAATATTGATTTTACCCGCATGTACTTCTCTGCAGGTTTCTCAGTGTCAGTGCTGGGCATAAATGTCATGCGATACACATACTAGCTTCATGCGTCTGTTTTTGTGCCTAAGGATGTGGTCAGCAGTAGTTATAATGGCTGTAATCTTCCTGAAAGATTACATCATGTTCACATATTTGACTGCACTTATTGCAGTCAGATGTCATCGTTGTCAAGAATGTTTACAATGGTGGTGCCCTGCTGCTCTGATTACAGCTATGGTCTACCTCTGCTAAGTTGTTATATTTCGATTATACAAAAGCAACATTATGTTTGGGTACTACATACCGTAGCAAACGAGAGATATACTGCACTTTACCTATTTTCGTTTCTAAATGTCTGCATTATAGAGGCTGCTGAAAAGAGACTCAAGTTAGCTTGTACCCTTTGTCCTGTGTCTCTTATTGATACAAAAGAATACAGTATGCATCTTATCAAAAATCTCTGTTGTTCTCTGCATACTCCGTCTTCATCACACACTACTACTTCTCAGCTTCCATTTTTCCAACAATAAAACTATTTGAGGTCCACATGGCCAAAAGAAGGAGGGAAGAGATTGAATCAGTAGGACTGTGTTGTGCTCAATGGTAATGACATGTTCTGCATTTTGAATGACAAATCTTCTACATAGAAACTTGATTGTAATGCGGCTTTGCAGGGAAACGTGTTTATACTTTTGCTTAAAAGATTTGAAAGAACTTAAGATTGTGTGAAACCAGAAGATTGTTGTGTTAGTTTTTGTTGAAAAAAATCTCCTTTCAGATAAATAATGTGAAAATTTTGAAGGATGGATTCACAGAATCAATTTTAGTCTGTTAGTGATACAGAAATACTGTAAAAAGCCTGTGTGTGTGTCTGTCACAACTATTATTACCACCATTAATAACAGCAAAACTGAAATATTTATGGAAAAACCTTTCAGCACCGGCAACTGAAAGTGCACAAAATAACGAAAATGGTAACAGTAAGCAAGACACGTAAACATTAAAATGTTCTGTTTTTTAATTGAGTTATAGAATTTTCTACAGATGGTTTCTCACTTATCAGCTTGGGAAGTCTATTTCTTAATGTGTCAGACAGCAAGCCATCTAACTTAGATTTTGACACTGGATAATTAAAATAGCAGATGGCTCAGGAGGAAACATAGCTAGCCATGTACAGTAAATAAGAGAGCATTAGCTACAGACGGCCAGATCTGCACTGACAGGCTCGTGCCAGAGACAGCTGTTATCTTCTTATTTTGCTACTCGCTCGTGCTGCTAGAGATCTTGCCTCTGCCGCTGAAGATTCCAGGGTCTTAGATGCTGCTATTGGTTGTTGCCCTTTCTGAGTGTGATATTAGCTGTCCAGCTTGAGCATTATGTTACATTGCTGTACTGTGAAGCATTAATCAAACACGCGAGATGCTTGTCGCAGGGCCGATATGCCACCTTCAGAATTTAAACTTTGCTCATCCACATTAGGCTTCATTATCTTCCCATTTGTAAATCTGGTCAATTAATTTTGCGAGTTAATGAAGAGATGTTACAAAAGGGCCCCGACCCGGTGTGTCTCTGACACCGCTGTTGATCGTGCACATGCACAGGCGATTGCCCGTGTGTTGCCTGGGCCTCAGAGGCGGAGCGGATGCCACAGTACTGGCTTCAGTCATGTCAACTACAGCCAGAAGCAAATGCTCGGGTCAAGGTTAGCCACTGTCTGAGTTCATCCTGCACTGCCCTCATTAGCCATCACATCAGCCTCTTGAGTCCAGCACAGAGGCAGCGATGAAGGACATGCACTCAGCACACCTGTCTTGCTGTCCTTAAAGTGGACACCCTGTAAGGACTGACAGCAGAAAGATCTTCACATTAAAGAAGGACAGATCCTTTCTGGCAGCAAAGACTCCCGCTGCCTCACTAGTTACAGGAGACGTAGCAGGGGCTTGAAAGGAGCAATTTAGCGTTGATTCTCTGCCACCGACAATAAGGAGACGTAGACATAAATGCATTGTGGGACTGCTTGTCCCTCGTCTCCTTCAGAGCTGTCAGTCAATGTGGCCAAGTGGGGCGTCCCCTCTCGTCTCATGTCACTGTGTTTACACGCATCTCCTGTGAATGGACAGAACGAGAGTGTCCCCCCAGCAGGCTGCTGCGTCATAGTCGGCATATTCCTTAGTCTCCAAGCCTCTGTGTGCCCCCCTCCCCTCACCGGCAATCTGAACCCAGGGACGGGGGAGTGAGCATCGTCCTCGGATAGTGTGCGAAAGGAGCCGAGAGGGTGAAGGATGACAGCGGAACAACAGGCCCAGGGGAATAGCAGAGCAAAAATGCTGAGTGAGGGTGATGGAAGAATATACATCAACATACTAAAGTATCACTGAACAACAGATGCCTTCCTGTGACAGGCTGTGGGTTAGAGCATATGGACAGGGAGGAATTCAGCAGAATAAGGTTTTTTCAGGGTTACGTGTTCAGAAAGGTTCAGTGCATTTACGCGTCAAAGAGGCGGGGTGTGGTGAGCGGCTGAAAAAGGGACACTGGTTATCGTGGCTATCGCGAACGGGATCGCCCATCCTCAGACCGCCACCTGTGACTCAGCACCATGTGTAAGGGTTGACTCACTGAGATTCACAAACCGCAGTGTCACGTGGTGCTAGGATGAAATGGAAGGCTAACTCGCTGAACCCTCTGCAGGTGAGCAGGTAAGCAGGTGAACGTGTGACTGCTGCCTCCCTCCGAGTGCTGTTTCAGAGTCAGATGTACTGGGACAGGATCCTCTCCCTCGGCATATAAAGTCCTGTCAGCCTTTGCAGCCTGACACCAGCCTTAGGAAAACCTGACAACACAAGTGACATGAACAGCAAAATCTGTGGCCTGCAACTCAATACATAGGAGAGGCAATAGTGGTGACATTCCTGCTCTTTGGCGCCATCTAGTGACATTAATTTAGCACACAGACTTACCAATGATGTAAAGAGTCCACCTTAATTCATGATTGTGTTTGAGCCAGGACAAAATTTATAATCCCTGCAATAAATTATAGAGCATCTGGCCTCAAATCCATAGATGGGCTATATCACAGAGAGCAGATCTTCAGCTGTTTTAAAGTATGTCTTCTAGGTGTAAACCAAATTTGAAGAACTTACATTTATTATGGCTTACCCAGGCTAAAGCTGCTGTGTGCACTTTTAAATTGGGTGTGTGCACATCTTTGTGGATTGTGAGGTATTTTGTTTCTTAGTTATTAGCTTCAGCATCATTTATTTCCTCAGCATCGCTTAAAGACTGACCCTGCTGACCCACCAGGAGAGAAGGTCTACTTAAGATCTTCCCCTACGCTGCATCATTTTCTCTTATTCAACACACTTGCAGGCAGTCCTGAAAGACCTGAGCAGCCTGCTGGACCCCCAGGGATTTCATTTTTCCCTGACACTACATCCATTTTAGATCTTATTGGCTCCTCTGTTGTCTCCTGGTTTCACACTGGCATTGAAAATTGCCTAAGTTAATTGCTGTTAGGTCACCGATACTGCTGCTGACGTGGTTTGCAGCATGCTTTTGTTTTAGTTTTTTTTTTCGTTGTATTCTCTCAGATACTTATGTTGACTTAGATGTAAAAATAGCTGTGCTGAAGCGTGCTCCTCTTGTGAATGTCATAGATGAATTAGTGAGATTATAGGTCCCACAGGACTTAAATGAGACTAAAATGTGACTAAATTGGCTGACTGCAGTACATAATTACAGAATTGTGACTTATTTGCATTCCAGGTAAACAGGGACACCACAGAGGGATGGAAACCTAGGATGATGCCAAGGGCCTGTGATTAAAAGGGGCCCTCAAAAATTAGAACATAGGATAATATCTTAACATAACATTACATCTAACATAACATCTCTCACAGAGGCTCCACATCTTCAGCAGTGGTCTTGTCAGCAAATAAGATGCATGCTGTGGAGGCGATCATGAAATATTTGTCCGACTGATGTGTGGATCCTGAGCACCATGTATGAGGTGACCCTCAGCATTTGGGCTTGGAGAATCACAGACGATTTACACACATCACCAAACAAAGCAGAACTGAAGCCCAGCCGGTTCACATGTTAAACTGTTAAAACACCAGCCAAGGTTTCCAGCCCAATTCAGACAGGAATATCCCTTTAAAGCCCATCCAAGGTTGCATACATACTTCCTGTTCCTCACCTTGGGATGTGTCACCAACCCCCACCTCCACCCTACTGTAGGCCAGTTTTTCTTCAACTTCATCTTTAATGCTAAGTTTCAAGTTCTGCCTGCGAGTTGTACCACCCTCTGGAGGGGGGGCATAGCTAGGTGCCTGCTCAAGCTGAGATGAGGAGACGGCTGCCCGCTGATCTACTAAGGCACCAAACTCTCACTGGCTTTTGGTAACAGGCTTGCCTGTGGTGCAGACCCCAATCACGTCAATCCCAAGACGAAACACCCCCCCTCCTTTCCGCTTTCCCTCCCCCTTTCCTTCCTCATTCCTGAGACAATAGTTCAATAGCATATCGATCTGTTTGAACTAAAGTTTTTTTGCCTCTGCATGGAGGATTTTGGGAGCAGGAGGTGGGGAACTGAATGCTAATGACTCAAAGCAAAGGGCAGAAAATGCAAAATCCAGACAGTGGATGTGACAGTCCTCAAAGAGGCTAATCTTTTATAAGCCCTAAAAATTTGAATTAGCACTTATTAGTCTCCAGATCTTCTTGGAGGCATTAAATATTTATCTTATTCTTTTATCTAACAGTTTGATGTATGGCACAGGTGTTAAAGTCATTACTCTGCAGTGTCACCTGTAACCATCAGCTACCTTTCACGTCTAGTCTGGTTATATGCCCAGGATGTATTGTGTTTTTGTTCTTGTTGAGGAACCTGGGATCGTATCTATTAGCATCCTTTGAAGCGATTAAGTTTAATAACTAATGATGACAGGGTTGATGGTGATAAAGGTGATGATGACCTTTTGTTTACCCTTAATCCACAATCATTATTACCAAGAAAGTTATAAATTAAGGTACTCTGTCTTTAGGAACTGCATACAACTAGATAGAAATGTATTGTTGTGATTTGCTGAGTATACAACTTGGAACAAATTGGGAAAATGTTGATGTTCCAGCCAGGCTGATGTATCATGATGCTATAGTAACACCACCGTAATTTTAAAAGTTTTTAAAAAGAGACTGACATTCTGACATTTAATTAACTCAGAGTTCAATAACTTTTAACTTAAACCTGTTGGTAATATGGACGTGATGTTCATTTGCTGACGGCATTCTGCTCGTGTGCTTAATTCTTCTTGTCCTCCAACATCTCCCTTTGTGAGCTCTGCCACGATGCCTTTTTCCCCAGCAGAGGCTGCTGAGTCGACTCCAGGCCTCAAAGCAGACAGGTAGGAAAAAGCTGGCGGAAAAGAGTTTTTTTCACACTTTCTGACAAGTAGGAGGACGGAGATCACCTGAGCGGAGTGTTAACAAGGTCTGCAGCTGCCACAGAGCAGGGCCGAGACACTCTTTCATGGTGCAGTTTGATGGACAGCCTTGGGAGGCAGGGGGTTGTTTGATATGCCTGCCGTAATTAGGGCTGCAACTCAGAGGTCCACAGAAATGCAGAGAGATTACTGCTCCAGCTCCAGCTCCGGATCCGCACGCCAGCACAGGGGAAAACCGCAGAGCAGGAGCAAAGCCCCGCACTGAGATGTCAAGCCTTTTTGGCCTTTCTGTGCTAAAGTAGCTTACCAGGAGCCCTGTTGGTGGCCTTGGCAACCTTATATCAAAACTACAGAGATTTTTATTGTCTTTTATAACCGAAAGTGTCAGTCATCCCCCACACTGTGAATTGAGATGTCTTTTGGCAAAACTCAACAATGCAAGGAGAGTTCTTAAATACCATTCGCGCCTGCAACAAACCTTCCTCTCCACCTTCAGTTATGCCTGTCAACAACATCTTGCACTAAAGGGACCTGGCACCTTTACAGTAACTGCAGGTATTTGTGGCATTTTGTTTGATTCTTTAGCAAGTCATTTAGACCCACGGTCTGCTTTCACACTCTCCCGCATCAGTGCATCCGGGCTGCTTTTCCAGTTTCACGGTCCTCCGGAAGCATAAAAGCATCTCACGCATCAAGAAAACATCCTGAGCCAAAAGGTTTCCTTCAATTCCTCACGGTACTTATCTATTTATATTTTTATGTATTAAGAGAATTTGTGAATCTCACTTTCCAAGTACACCAAACAAAATAAAATAAGAATTGCAATACACACGCGCAATGACCCAGGGCTGGGATTGAAGTATGAGGCAGCAATTCTAATTGCCGAGACAATTAGGAATGCTGCAATGTATTTATTAGGCTTTCTTAATTTAAGACACTATTCCTGTCTGGCAAGCTCGCCTCCAGATGGGTACATTTCAATTATAAGGAGCCTGAGTTGGAGTTTTTCTGAAGCGAGGGAGCTAATTTTTCAAGACTTCCTCAAGGGTTGCGTTTCCGTGCCAGAGGCCTGAAGTGAGAGCCAGATTTAATCGAATATGCTGGGGTTCATAGCCAGCGCTCTTTATGTTTTTTTTTCTTGACACTAAATTATCCTGTTAAATTCTTTCCTTCAAAACTTGTCAAAATTAAACATTCCCCAGCTTTGGGCAGTAGGAGATCGCTACAAATGCAGGCAGTGAGGAAAACATTCTGAATTGCGTCATTTAATATCCGACAGTATTACTGCTAGGTGAATGCCTCTCTTTAACCTGCAAAACAAGTTAATTTAAAGGAATTTTTCATAATCTAGAGCAAAACAATGGGGTGAATGTGATTCAGACAATCTGAGGTGTTTGGAATATGTGCAGACAGCCATTTGACTAGGATGTACCTTTTGTAATACATGCTCTTTGTTAGTAAAGATTCTTTGCTGTCTTCGTGATGTCTTGCTGGGATTTTGTCTCAGTGGTCCTTGGTCTTTCTCAATGTACTGCACTTCTGGCTAAATTTTACTTCATCTATCAAGTTTCAAAGAGTCGTGACCTTTTCCATAGATGGCTGTTGTTTTCTGCTTAGCTTTTAGACTAGGTGAAAATGCAGACATCTCAAGGCCACTGAAATAAAAGCTGTAATTTCAAAATAGTTGACATCTTTTGTGAAAGATCCCAGGAGTCTTCGTAAAATGCAATGAACACGAATTGCTGCAATGGAAGCCAGTCTCCTCTCATTGTTGCAAACAGAAACACCGTAACACAAGCAAAAAAGGTGTTTGTACCAGCACAATGTTAACATGTGCTTTCAGAGATTCACAACGTTTTAATGTGTACTGTAAGGCTGTGTGTGTCCCAGTGATCCTCCTGGTACATTTGGGGCCCTATGTTTTCTCATTTCACTGTGGTTTTTGGTTCAAGCACACAGCCCATTGATCCCCTGGGGGTGGGTTTGGAGGGGCTGAAGTGGTGGCCAGGTCCATAGCCCAGATAAATTAAAGCCACTCTTGTGATAATGACCTTTAATTGCAAGCAAGGTCACGCAGTTCATGCCAAAAGATCAGGGCAATTAAAAACAAGGGCCACTTCAGGGGTGCCTGGCCTCCTGCTGCTGATCACCCAGTGCTCACTTCATGGGCCATTGTAGTGTGCTATGAGCTCTGTGCTGCCATTGGCACTGTGCACACTTTGTGCTCATGTCACACAACCAGCTGTGACACCAATCCATGGTGGATTCATGGATGTACACTTCACCCTAACTGGAAGAAACAAATGCAAATTGCTTTGTGGTGCCAAGACCTCTATGTAACATCGTCCTCATCAAGCCTGGGAAGACAGAGGGAGAGCGAGGTTCCAGTTCAGTCCACGTCTGGTTTCATGGCATCTGCCAGGTTAGATCAGGAAGTCACGTTCTGTTGAGTCACAATAAAAGCACTTATGAAAGTAACTGTATAAATGACTGGATATGAGAAACTTTTCACTTTGATAGTACTTCTCAGAGCTCAGTGGGGCTGATGTTAGTAAAATGTATTTTTAAAAATGCTGTTTGCACATTTAATGATCCTCACCCTGTACTCAAAGGTTCTGTCATCCAGCGGGTACTCTAATGGCTACACCCATTTCTCATCAAAACGGCTCAGCAGTAACCTGCTGTGGAGAATTTTATGATGCCAGTATTTGACTTTAAAGCAGTAGGCGATGTGTGCATGTTAGGGTAGCCAAGGAACAACCTACAGGGAGAGAACCATAACCTAGCTGTGTCATATTTTATGTAGAATCCAACTGTAAGCAGCTCTATAATGTCAAACATTCCATAGTTGCAGTTACAACAGACTAGAATGATCCCGATAAAGGACTGCTATGTTATCTGTATAACTTGTGACTCTTACATACAAAAAAGCCAAACACAATTTAACGTTAAAAATTTACTCGTAGTAATATTCCATAAAGACTCATTGGAGTATGTCTAATCATTTTATTTTTGAGCTACACAGTTACTTAATTTTGCCAAAACATTCCATATTTATTTACATGCAATAAAGACATGATGTCCATGTTTTAAGGTGATCTCATTTACTGCTTAAAAAAGTAGGATTAGCAGCTTCAGACCATGTTGTACAGCAGTACTGAATATATTGTATAGTATCAGTGAACAGTCATTTTTTTGGCCTTATTCAGTGTGTTCACTAATTTCTACAGGTGTAGAGGTGAGAAGCCTTTGATATTATTGACTTTTCTCTTTGTTTGTAAATAGTTACTTTTATCTTTGTGCTTTGCCACCAATGTTTTTTGTAAATATCAATCAATCAAGTTCTCTGCTCATGGACAAATCCATCATTTTTTTTTTACATTCTGCTGTTTATTAAGACTGCCAGTAGAGGCCGACAATGGCTAAATAAAGATTTTTTTTTTCCACTTCCACAATACTGGACTAACATGCCTCTAGTGTTCAAAATTAAGCAATCTGTCTAGATTTGGTCATACTGACCCTGAAGGAGAAAATTTCTGCACAAAAAAAAGGACATTCTAAAAAGATGGATTTGTTATTATTGTTATTATTTTTTTAAATTTAAGCACCTGTAAAGACCATCATGACACAGACACAGAGAGACAGACATGCATCGATCCACACGGGCTAATGCAGACGATGCAGGCCGCTCATCACCCACTCTTCTATTAGCATCACAGGCCTTCTAATTTGAAGCTCTAAAGCAGCAAACGGAGAGGGGACTGCACATTCCTGACTGTGAACTCACACGCCTCTGATGTCAGCATAAAATCACTGAGGCAATGGTTGTATGACCTGGACAGAGATGTATGTGTGTGTGTGTGTGTGTGTGTGTGTGTGTGTGTGTGTGTGTATGTGTGTGTGTGTGTGTGTCTGTCTGGACACTGGGGTGGGGTAACTGTCACGTGACATCACTCATTCCAATTTGGATCCCTTCAAGGATACATTTGCTACTTTTGGACTAGTGGATGAGATCACAGAGTATCAGACCTCAAGCATTATACTGCATTTCCTGTGTGAGTACTGCTGTGAAGTTTTTCACTTCATTTTTTTCCTTGGTCTGTATTATTCCATATTAGGTCACTGTTGTCTGTGCTGGAGACACAAATCACAAATACGTTATTCAAAAATCTGAATGTATTGATTATCTACGTTTTTTACGTTAACCCCAATCCAAATTTTTATTGTAGTATACCACTGTCTGTCTGCCATTTGTGTATAATTAATGAGCAAACGTTTATTAGGTAAAGAGTGCTCCAATGCATGCACACACACACACACACACACACACACACACACACACACACACACACACCTACCTACCTTTTTAGAAAAAACAGGGTAGGCCATTTTACTTGAATATGATCACCTGAAGCATAGAAAAGTAATAACTTGATCTCTGTTATTATCACTGTGTTGTTTTGACAGATTTCACCACAAAACATCTCAGAAAACTGAATAAGTTTTTCTGGTCTATGCTGCCACTGTGTCTCAGACTGAATTTATTTCCTGTGACAACCTTTCAGGGACAGCCAGGAGCTGCTTCCAGGTTGACCAGGAAGGGGAATCAAAAAATTTGAAGGGGCGGACACAAGGGAAGGGTGGGCTTTCTCATTTGAACAGCCCAGGTTAATTTTTCAGACCTGATATCACTCAGATGCGGTGTTTAACTTTTTTCTTCCCCACTCTATTACTTTGTAATTAATAGGAAACTGTGAACAATGAGGCAGCCATATTGAGTGCAAAACCACTTCCTGAAGGTATTTTAGCAGCTACAAATTTTCCATGTGACAGTTCTCTGTATCTTTAAATATGTCAGTGGCAGACATGTGCCAGATTCGTTCCTATCATGTGCAATGCAGAGCTGGGTAAATATTAGTGAAGCTCAGTGAATATCTCAGTGAAGCACCACCTTTTTTCCTGAGTGCACGTCAAACAGAATGTGAGAAGCTCTCAGGAAACTGACAGGTGGCAGTGCTAGTTTCAGTTCCTTTCTTCAACGGTGGAGTAGACAGCGCAAAGAAAATGAAAAATAATTTTCAAAGCAGGCCGAAAAGGTTCTCCAGGAAAGGCGTTCTCCCATTGCTGATGTCAATGGGATCATGAGGAGAGGAAATAGGTAAAGGCACACCTGTCAGCCAGGGGATGGACTCACGACAACGAAATCCTTCTCGTTCTGTTCCTGTGGGACCCCCTGGGGGTGGACCCCTCCCTGAAAATGTGTTGATTCAAGATCCCTGTTAATGATCAGAGGAAATGCTGACACGGTGTCTTCTCTCCCTGATCTGAACTTCAGAAAAGAAAGCAAAGGGCTCACCCATGACCCAGCCACACCACACCACAAGAACTACTCAAAGGTCTGATAAAGAGCTGAGCTCTAACAAGAAGCCTCGTCCTCCATGCCCTTTTTGAGGGACTTCAGTCTGTGTTCCTTAGGGCTAGTTTGCCTTACTGCCGTTCTGCCAGGCATTGCTGTGAGACTTTTAAATCCAGCGTATGATGGTCAGCACAAAACACCTCTATCCTGGCAAGTATGAAACATCTTTTCTCATCCATCCTCCATGTCAGGGAAAGGGAAGATGCTGAACTTACCAGTCGGTGTCCTGTGTGCACAATGGCATCACGGTGTGCTTTGCAGCATTAGCTGCTGAGACTGAAGGGGACATTGATGTCATATGTAAGGAAAGGTTATGTCACCGTGATAATGCTGTGAATATGTACTGTCCCTGATTTTTAGTATGAAAAGAAATTTCACCAGTTTGCATTTTAACACTTGTAAATTTTGCATGTAGATTATAAAAGTGATCTTATTGACCAACCTTCCACAGTTCTTAAAACTCTTAACTAGTTGTATACATGAGGCAAAATAAAACCTCACTGAAAAAGTCCCCTTAGGACCATTTCAGTTCTATCACCCAGTGAAATGGAAACTTATATCACAAATCCCCTACCTCCAGGTGTTTGCAAAGAGCCAGAGAATGGGGGGGGTGTCCACTGAGGAACAGCAGTGCATCCCGGCAACATCAGAAAGCTTTGAGTTCAAATCCCAGCAGGAGACCATGCACTTTCACCCTTAAGTATTGTAAGTCAAAAAACATGAAACTAAATAAATCACACAAAAAAACTGCTAAAATGGACATTCCTGTCCAAATTACAAACCAAGGGAAGAGCCTGATGTGATGTAACCTGAGCATCACCATGCAGGGACAGGTAATACACCTGAGCTGTCCTAGAAGAGGAAATTACAGCCTGCAGGCTGAGTAGTCTGGATAAGGCTTTCATCATTGCCATTTCTACAAGTTTACAGGACGTCACGGGCCAGTGACTAACTAAAGACAGTCGGCAGTGATCTTGTGGTTGTATATACAGCATAGTGTCACAGGAGGCCATCAATCAACTATCTTGGATTACATGACAGTGTTTGTGTTTCACCTTTCCAAAAAAAACTATTTTGAAACACTTTAAAGCATGCACAGACACAGTCGATGCAATGTAAGTGCACTGTTATTTGTCTGCTCCGGGGAATTTGTGTGGTCTACGGAGGGCATTCAGTGGGCACTGGGAGTGGCACACTTGCTATTGCTCCCTTGACCCTCCCGACTTTGATGTTTCCATGTGATCGTCGTGAACACCTTTTGCGAGGTCACGTCACACCGCGCTCTTTGCGTGCCAAACCAGCGCACCGCTACTCGCCTCGAGGTGTGTGTTTCACCTTCAGTCTGACAGCTAATCTGCACGAGCGTGCGTGCGAGTCACTCAGAGCGTGTCGCACGGGTTTAGGTTTAATGTTTTCACCTTTAAGGTCCTGTGGCCGCTGTGCCACTAGCTGCCTTCTTAATTCTTTGCCCAGATGCTTTGCCAGTGATAAAGGTCTCTGGCGCCATTTTAAACATCGATGTTTGCTGCATGAAGCAACATGAAGTCCCTGATGTCTACTGTCCCTGATGTCTACTGCAAGCATCCTGTGTGCTGCAGGGTAGCTCAACTCCAGCCTTTTATACCTTTAAGAAAATCTAAAAACAGTAACAATGGCTCTCACAGTGTGTGTATCTGTGTGTGTGTTATATTCTGAAGTCTGTTGTGTCTAATACTTACAGTCAGGAAGACCACTGCGATATGGCAAAAAGGAAATTGAACCATAAATCCAGATCGTTAACTTTTACACCACCTGCTGGTTATAATAGATAATGCAGTGAACTTGCCATTTCCTCTCCTAGGTCATTAATCACCAGGCTGACACCTCACAGGAGTGGCTCGTGTTGCTCACACTAAGATCAGAGGGGGAGAATAAAGAGCTCATTCCCCTCTCGTTCTGAAAGCTGACGGAATTCCCCACACACAAGACACATTCTGCTCCATTCCAGTGTTTGCTGCTGTCGATCTGTAGTGTCAATCCATCTCTTTCGTTTTGTTTTGTTTCATTGCACCTCTCAAAATTAAGATTAATTAAAGCTGAACCAAACACAAATAAACTAATAAAGAAATATTTTCATAAAGAGCATATTTTGACAGATAACATTACACCTGATTGACAGTCACTTTTCTGAGCTGAATAAATGACGGTAAGCTCAGTGAGGCCTGTCAGAGTTGAATTAAGCATGCTGAATTGCTGAATGCATTCCATTTGATTATTTGATGTTATACGAAGGGCAAACACAAAATGTCCTGCGTGTAACAAGACAAACTGGCACTTTCTTCCCCTTTTTT
Organism: Chitala chitala; assembly: GCA_025773905.1. NCBI lineage: Eukaryota > Metazoa > Chordata > Actinopteri > Osteoglossiformes > Notopteridae > Chitala > Chitala chitala. The sequence goes on from JABJVR010032409.1 coordinate 21,105, forward strand.
ACTTCCAAGGGCTTTTTTGCTCTGCACATTTGCAAGACAGGACTAGCTAAGCTCTACATGCTGTCTTCCATTTCTGGAGACAGACACTTGACAACATGTGGCCCAATCAGAAGCTGAGTTCCACCATTAACTGACCACAGGAAAGTTTAATAAAACACTCATGAGACTGTTAACTATGTCCATTTATCCATATGTCCAGTTGTCCATTACCCAACTGTTTACACTTTTCAGGTATATGATGGCCTAGAATCTATCCCAGGCAGCCTAGGGTGCAAGGCAAGAGGCACCCTGGATAGAGTGCCAATCCATCACAGGCAACACATACACAGACTAGGGGCAGTTAAGGTGTTTGGGGGGGGTGGTTGTCCAATCCACCTAACCTGCATGTCTTGAGGGAAAACCAGAGAACCTGGAGGAAACCCACACATGGACAGGGATGACATACCAAATACACACCCATAGTGCTAAGACAAAGATTTGAACCCACAACCCCAGTGGTGTAAGGGGAACCCACTAAGCTGCCATGCTGCCCTTTTCACCTACTTGTAAAAAATCCTAATAGGTTCAGCACAGGAATTTTTCCAACCATGCTTCCAAGTCCATACTGCTACAAAATATTAAATGTCCAGAAGAACACTAAATGTGCAGTGCTGATGATACTGACAGCATTACGTAACAAGTGTGCACCCAGGTGTGTGCGTGCCACAGTCAGGTCATGCTCTTCTGCACTCTGGCATGCTTTCCAGCTGCTTCTGTCCAGATAGCGAGCAGCTGAAAAGGATGGAATTAGAGCCTGCCAGGTCGAAGCATGTTGTGCAAAGTGTCACCGAGCGAGCACGGTGTGGAAAACAAGCAGATGGCAGAAAGTGACAGCATCCCCGGGTCGGAGCGTCAGTAGGCCCTGATCTCCAGAGAGGAGAGGGAGAGGACCTCCGCCCGGGCGTCCGTCCGCATTTCATCTCCTGTCGATCTACCTCGCTGACAACTGAGATCTAGAAGGAAGTCAGTGTTGCTCTGGGCCGTGTTCCTGCAGGTGAAATCTCTGTCAGAAGGGGGGGAGGGGCACTCAAGGTAGGAGCTGTTTTTCCAGAATGCACAACAGGCTTTGATCTAGATGCCCACCCTCCACCACCACCACTGATACGGGCACGGCTGAGGCGAAGTGCTTGTCAGCGAGGAGTGCGATTCACCAGCATTGCCCGTCCCCAGAAAATTCTGTCATGAAGCTTTTGGGGAAGGAGATGGGAGATGGTGTGTGATTTTCATGTTGGAGCATGTGGAAAGGTAGCATGGGAGGTTTAAACCTGTCTTTGAAGTCCAGGCAATGTGCGTCACCTGTGCTTGTGTCCACTGCTCACTCACCCTTGTACTGACCCTTATTGGGAGGTGGGACTTTGAAGTTCATCACCTTTTGTATTTTTTAATGTTGTGCTCATGTACTGCAGGTTACTTGGCATATACCAGGGCTCCACCCAACACTCGAGCCAGTGACATTCTGCTGATAAATATAACTCCTTCATCACTACTCTGCCTTCTTCTGTAATATAAATAAAAGGATCATGCCAAAACTTTGTGAGGTGGTGGTAGAGATCCTATTGTAGTAGGCAGGGAGTTTCCTCTTCCTTGATCTTGGCCTTGGTGGGTGTGTTGGGGGGGTTGGTTCTTGTCAGAACTCCCTCCACAGTGCATGCAGTTTCACTCCTGAGGCCTTAGTTTTCCCTCATAAATCTGATCTGTATATGTGCCTGTGTGTGTGCACATACCTTCCTCATTCCCCCTCCTTCCACTGGACAAATCAGTTGGGTGCTTTTCAGAATCCACCTCCCATTGGATCCTGCATGGAGGAAGCACCTGTCAACCTCCCAAATGTCTCCTGTGATTGGACAGAGAGAGGCCACATTGTGCATGCTGCAGCCTGTGTCTGCACACTCTGTGATCCACCCAGGGCCTTGATGGGGGACTTTTAATTGCCCATTTGCACATTAATAGGTGGGATGCCCCTTTTTGATATCTGCCCTCTGATCTCACAAAGGATATAACTGCAGATAATCACCACAGATGTTTAAAGCACTTTTCTGGGCTTTCTTACACACACAGTTCGGACAATCTTGCACTATTGGTCTTGCACATCAAACGAACGGCTTTCTTACTGAACTCTCTAGCTGTCATGAGATGGCTGGTTGAGGAAAGTGTGCAACCAGGAGAAGAGTGTCCCCACTCCACACCCAGCATTTGCTGACCACTGGGCTGGGATGTTGTGTTGACATTGTTACAGCCACGGTGTGGATTTGAATAACACATAACACATCCGTTTAACTGAAGGGAGGTCCTTTGAATAGTGATCACTGATCAAAGAATTACAAAAAGGCATGAACATGTTGCTTTAAAATCTATGAACAGGCTCAGTATTGGAAAGGTTATGATAGGACTTTGACGGATGAAGTTTTGTATTACTTTTCACTCTTCTTCGGTATTTTTCACTAGCTGCCATCATTTTAGGATCCGTAATGCTTAACAAGAAATGAAATAATTGTGCACCAGGCAATGAGTGGAAAGGGTAAATATGGATAGGCAAGCATTGTGTTCTCAGCAATGTGATGGCACACGAAAACACCGAGAGGCTGGCAGCAACGCAGAACTTTCGTGTTTTACTTCAAGGCCATTCCAGCCAAAAAGAACAGCAAGTCCATGGTAAGGTACGCTAAGGTGGAGCTTAAAGAAGAAGAAAGAATTTGTAAATAATAATTTGCCCAAATTTGACTGACATGCGTATGTAGTTCTGAGAAATTTCTGGAGTTGTTTCTTACTGACAGACCCAGGTTAGTGCATTTCAGTTTTCTTTTAACACGATGATTGATTTAGCTTTTTTTAACAGCACAGTAAATTTCATATTTGTTTAACTTAATAACGGTTCATTTCACCCGTCTGTTTGTGAAAGCGGTGCCGTCTAGGAAGACACGCTTTGGCGAGCTGAAAGACGAGGTTTAAAATTGAGATTTCAGGGGGGACAATCCAAGTTTAAGATAAGCAGTTTCATCAAAATAAAGCATAAAAAGTCTCCAAACAGTTCTGCTTCTGAGACCCTCGACCAGCCTAACTGCATCTATATTAATGTCTTTTCCATGTTTGTCTTGCCCTGACAAGAAAGAAGCTATGCTGACTCAGACCCCCACTGACCCCCAGACCCCTACAATGACAAATGTGCCCAGAGTCACCAGCAGTGTCCTAGTACAGAACACCAGAAAAACAGTCTTCTAGAATCTGCTACCTACTCGATGACCACTTGGGGGCAGCCTGGAGTGAACATTTACTTGGCCTAATTGCTTGTGACAATTACGGCCTTGTATGTGCAGCACCGTTTGTGATCCACGCCGGATGGAGTTCTCCAGCAAGATCGATGCCTTGCTGCAATTTAATCAATTGGTGCAGATGCAGTGCTGGAGCCATTTGATTTCCCCTCATTTTGTTCAATAACCTTGTTTTTCGGTTAAAATCTCCCTGGCTTTGCTTGCCATCCATTCCAGTGAAAGACAGGCAGTGCTTTGCAATGCCCCGTTTTTTAAATAATTAATTTTCCCACTCAGAAGAGCCATTAATAAACAAATTATTTTCAAAAAACGATTTGCAGTACTACTGTAACACATGGTCCATAGTCAGAAAGTTCTGCAGCGAACTTCCCACATGTGATGGGAGCGTGCTAAACGCAGCACATCTAGCGTGCACACCGGTGCCACCCGGGTCAATCTCGGTCATCTGAATGAGCTGCGACACGGCGACATGTATTCTCACGAGTCCGATTCATTTCTCACCTCCTCCCTCTTCACATAATGGATTCTGCTTCGCCCATTAACAATTTAAAGGGCCATTCTGGACACAATCCATAGCATTGACAGGACGACCTTGCAGCATGCTGCACAGATTAGTCCTAGAGCAAACTGAACATCCTGGGGGGTGGGGGTATGCTGATAACGCTCTTCGTCCATCGCAGCTTTCAACGTCTATTTTTCTATTTTAAGTAAATCCTGCAAATACAGAGATTAAACTACAAGATTGACCTCTCAGAATAAGCACTCACTGTTAACTCTGGAGTTTAGTTGCACAGGTGATGGGAAGCTTTGAGTCAGTCTGTCTAAAAGATAAGGAGAGATGGAGTACGTGCTGCTCTGTTGCCATTGAACGTTAGCCACATGGGTAACATAGGCCATTTATTCAGTGTGAGATCACTGTACAGTCTTAAAGGTAATGACAAATAGGGTACCTGCTGGTCTTTTACCATTGAACGTTAGCCACATGGGTGAAGTAAGCCATTAATTCCATGATGGAGGATGCTGTACAGACATTACAATTTCAGCACTGGTCCCTGTTGTTCAAAATGCTCACGTTTTTAAGACCTATGTGACCTGGCTGTTTCCCAAAACCTGTTTAAGGTCTAGCATGTGTGTATTTCCCTTCAGTTCCTTGTTCCCATGGAAATCTATAAAGGGACTAGTGTTTGTCAGCATAACTTCAAGAAATGGTGCCAGTTTTGCCTGTGAAAAGAGGAGAGTTGCATTTACAAGACAGGGCACTTGTAACATGGACCAAAACACAGCTTCCTCTGCTGGTTCTCACTCATTGCCATGAGGAAACCAAGACCTTCTGTGGCTTTTGGTCATTTAACCCCACAATACTTTGCCTCGTATTTTATTATTATATTTTTTCCATTCATGTCATAAGCACACTGCTGTCTGTGATAAGCATTTCGAAATAACTGAGAGAAGTTCACGTTACATGCTTTTGATTCAGTTAATCATGCAGGCACAACAAACAGTACAACAGGTACATTCTTAAAATGTAGCGCTTAGAAGAATTAGTTACACCAGTTATTGCTGCAGATAAGTGTCCTGTTAAAAGGTTTTTTTAGGTGATTACATAATTGGCAGTCTCCCTGCATCTCAAGAGAGGAGCGAGTCAGACAGTGGAATTGCTGGCTGACATAACCTCGCAATGATACAAATGCAGAAGAGAGAAAAACAGTGATAAAACTCTCTGCTGGACATCTGCACGTTCTGCGGTGACATGGCCTGTGAGTGATGCTTCCTGTCTGTCTTCAGAAGCTACGTGGCTTAAAACCAACAGGTGAGTCACCCCCCTCCCCCCTACTGCACTTCCAAACAGCCGCTGAGGGCGTCAACTACACTTTGTGATGATGTTGGTGTGACTGCGAATCCAGGTGTGCTTCCCCCGTCCCTTCTCTACAGAAGCTCAGAGATCACAGGGGCACCTCAAACAAATCTGTGTGTGTGTGTGTGTGTTTGTGAGTGTGTGTTGCGGGGGTTACATCTCTCACATATACACACCTGCTCCTTCACAAATAGCCAAAAAAGGACAGGTAGAGACCCTCACATACACACACACACACACACACGCATGCATGCATGCATGCACACATACAGAGTGTTTGGGCCTGAAACAGACACAGGTTTTAGTGTGTTGACATGCGGTAACCACAGTGGGGAAAAATAAATTAAAAAACTAACATTCGTTTTTTATGTTTTGAAATTCAAAAGTGCTTATTTACCATCAGGTATATGTGAGAAATTATTGTAGCTGCATGCTACTAATCATCCTACGGCTAATTGTTTTTGTTTTTGTGTTAAGGCCAGCAGTTAGCTCAGCAGTCATGGATTTATAAACTGTGGGTTGTCAGTTTAATCAAGGAATCCAGCTTGAGCTGCTGTGGCGAAGTATCTGCTTATAAAAATAAATACAAATGTCTTCGTTACTTCTGGGGTAGCATAAACCAAACAATTAAAATAATTAGCCCAATATCTGAACCCACTGTATATTTTTGGTAATTGACAGTTTTATGCTCATTAATATCTAACATAGTCATTTAGCTTAAACTCTTTGTTCAGGGGTATTACAGCACAGCCTCCCAGTGGACTGGAACTCGTAAATTACTAGTTACAGTTCTACACCCTGCACCCTCTTCTCATCTCCATCTAGTGATGGGTGCACTAAAGAAGCCGCCATCATTCCCGATTTTCACCTTCTACAGTAACAGTAGTCTGAGGTCCTTGAAAAACAACATTGTTACAGTGAAATCCTATATGTTCAGCTATTGTTTTCCCTTTAGCTGTGACGCTAAACGACCCCTGAAGAGCGGCTCGTGCGGGTTTTTCTCCTTTCCATTTAATCACGGCTCCATTGTCTTCCCCACTGAATCGCTGATGGTGAGACATGTACCAACAGGGCTTCATCTCCTCAGACGCATTCTGATGAAGTTTCTGCTTCTCCTCTGCCGCTTTCATCAACAGACATATGGACAGAAGGACTGACGGGCTTGGCTAGAACTCCACGGCGAACAAGTGCAGCGTCTGTGTGGAGGAGACAACGCGCTCCAGCTCTGCAGATACTCACCTCCGTTCCTTGGTGGGGCTTTTTGGAGGTGGGAAAGCCCCGCGCGTGTCAGGCAGGAGCTGCCAGCCGTCAGGCAGCCTCCACCCCCACCCCCCCTACCAGAGACAGCCCCTGGCCTGCCATCAGAGGAACAGGGAGATCACAAGCCCTTCCACTCGTGCTCCAACAGAACCCATCTGCTCAGGTGACAATACACACAGGACCATTTTTTAAAACAATTCCCATTGATTTCCCCCCTCCCTCCCACCCTCATCCACCCACACCGCACACAACTTCACAGTTACACTCCTATATTTTCCTCACCACTGAAGGTACAATAGTCCAGGTTAACCCTGAGAAATCCCCCCCCCCTTCCCACACGTGCATAAAAACTTCTTAAGTCCCCATGTTTGTCCGCTGACTGCATGTAGGTGGATGTTCACCATGCAGGTGTTAAGACATCACATCACTGCCTTCAAAAGGCAGCCCCTATTTGTCTCTGTTGTGGAAGGATTCCTGTAAAATGATATGTTTAACAAAGCAAATGTATCAATATGGTGTGCTCAGCGCGATGAAAGTCTACAACGTTCTGAAAAATACAAGGCATATCATCTTCATATAGGTCCGTGTTTTACGTTTAGATGCTGCAGTTTCAGAATATCTCTGCAGAGGACTGAACGAGCCGTGACCTGAGATGTGTTGTCTGAAGTAGATACCAAAGCTGCAATGATCCAAACATATTTACACTACATTCTCGCACCTACACTGCACATCTCACAGCTACAGCCCTGTATATGGTAGCTTTGATGGGAATATTTCTGAAATAGCCACAACTGACTTCCCAAACATTCTCATCAAGTCGGACTAGTGAGCTGTTCCTCTCTTTCTCTTATACAGCTGTTTGCCTGGGAACATAACTGTTAGTCAGCCGGTGTATTTAGACAAAGAGGTCCAGAATAAATCTGAGGCACGACCCCGCAGCTCACTCAGGACCCCACACAGACTGAACTCACTTGGGAACTGAAACGTGAGCTTGTATCTGTCTATTCCAAATGTCACTGAATCCTTTCACAAAACAAACAATCTACCTTTAAAGCAATGACAATTCCCCACTTGCATAAGCAGGAAAAACTTTAATAAATATCCCTGCTGTCTTGATAAAATCTTACTGAAAAATGCCTGTGGATCATGTATGTGCTTGACTGTAAAACGATCAGTAAAAAATAAAAATAAATACTTTAAAGGAAGAACACAAATTTTTCTGACTTCAAATAGTTTAATTTCTTAAGTAAAAGTGTCCCACACTCTGTACACAACCTGGAAAACAAACGCAGCCGATTAACTCCTCAACTGTGACCAGCACGCATGAAAACATGGTTAAGTCACTTTATTTTAAAAAGAACAGAGCAGAAAATACCATCTTCAGCTAGTGGGAGGGAAATGTTTTATTCACTCTTTTGACATTCTCAATGGAGTAAACCTCTTATGAGCTTTTTTCAATGTTGAGCATTTAGCAGTAAAAAATATAATCTCAAATAAATAAATATCTAAAATAAATATGTCAAAAAAGCATAAATAAAACCCTGTGAAATGTTAACAGCCGTGTCGAGTTCTCTCTGGGAATTTCCTGGAGTGCTTTGCACAGTCCTGCCAGGTGTCAGGTCCCTTCAGTAGAAATCCTTCACAACCCCTCCTGAAAACTCAGTGGAACAGTTCAGCATGTTTTTGGTACCAAACGAGAAAATAAGAGTAAGAGAAAGAACTAAAGTGGAATAATCCTGCAGATCCCTCTGTTCTTCCAGGCTTTTTTGAACAGTCTGAAGACCTACAATGGCTCAATGACTGGGCCTGTAACCTTGCCATTTGAACCGGCCCATGTTGAACCAAGATGTACACTGTGTACAGTTTGATGTCCCATGCCCAGTTTCTTGGGGACAGTGGGCTTCTGTCCCTTACAGTGTCTTCCCACACCCAAATCTGTCAGATGAGAAAATGGGAGGACAACGTTGCACCACAGGCTGAAAAACACGATCCTGTCAGACAGCTCCAGCGTTCTGAGAAACTCAGCATCATTCTCAAACGTTCCCAGAACGTCCATGTTGCAGACCTGACAATGTTTTCAGACAGTCCAGCCGCAGGCTGCGTCCGTGGTAGCACTCGAGCGGAATCCTGCCATCAGACCTCAGCTGGGCACCAACACCTCACTGTACAGCTCCGGCACACGCTCGGGGTCCACAGGCCGAGGCAGGAAGTGAGTGAAGCGCTGGTGCCGCCTTGACTTGGTGCCGTCCCTTGAAGTGCCATCTTTGTTCAAAGCCACAAAATAGTGAGCCCCCTTTTCCCCATGTTTGTATATGTTGGAAGAGTACGTGTTGTACCAGTTCTCTTCAAAGTGTTCCCTGAAGACACACTCTGCTGTTAGTTTTTCCTGGAAACAAAAGAAAGAACGTGATATTAGTAGACCGTTATATCAGATATATATATTATATCAGATGCATGATATTGTGCGAGTGTTCTGATATTTTAAAATTTCGAACTCGAGAGCATTTTTACATATACTCTGGGAAGCTTTTTCGCCATCTGCTGGTCACAAAGCAGTATCGTCAAAATAATATTAAATGTATTAAGACGGAACTTAGACCCCCCGTGCAAGCTGTAGTGTACTTGTTTTATTGTTGCATTTTTTAGTAATTATCGTGTTAATGATAAGTAGCTGAGTGAAAACAAAAATACTCAAAGGTGCAAGGATACTTACAGAGCCGTACAGTTCTCCTTTCTCATTCATGCCCAGGTATAAGGCACTGTCCACGCCTCTGATGCTTACCAACCCGACTGCAAGGCTAATGAATTCCAAAATACCTGTCAGAAAATAAACAGTTACAAAGTCAGTGAATTTGTGCATTAAATGACAATGGTTTAACGACTAAATCTGTTTAAACGGGATGCATTTTGGTGAAGCTGCTACAATTTTGAATCAATTTAATGAAATATTCACTTTGCTTTCAAATTTTTGAAACTTATACCCAGACTACTTATGTAGAATGCAATGCAACTTCGTCACAATATCAGATATTATTTTAACGTTTTCTGGAATTTATCTACAGCATGACTGGAAGTATTACAGCGTCATGAAATAACGTCTATCTCCAAAAATATGTCACCTAACGGCATATAAATAAATAAACAAAAACATAAAACTCGTGTTGACTGAATGCTTATACGTACCAAAACGGCTGTGGTCTTTCCTTGTTCCTTGCACGGTACCATCTGGTAGAATTTCCAGGTGATATCCAGTCCTGCAGTATAGCTGTCTTCTCCGAAGGATCCCTTTCAGATGCGTCAGATCTGCGGGGGTACTCCTCGACAGTCTCTCCGCTGGGACCAGGTGATCGCCAAGCAGAGGTGCGCTACCACCAATCGGCGGCATGGCAAAATGTGTTCCCTGAGCAAAATTATCCAGGCCGTGTAAGAAGCTTCCCACTTCGCCTACTGGTGCCATGGCAAACCAGAAAACTTCGCGTGTCTGAAGAAGAAAACACTTCAGCGCAGTGCCAGATTACTCTTGCTCGCGGTGCGACTCAGCCGCTCTCTCTGTCTAGCACATGTTCGCTCTACCCGGAGCTAATATCCCATCGGTGTGATAAAGCTCCCGTCGCCGTCTCACGGGATGTTCTGCTTTGTAACGCTTCGAGTGAGATGTACCGGTCAGTTTGTGCTCCAGTTTAAATACATTGCTTATGTAAATATTCTCCAGACGTATGCTAATGAAGGTCTTTATAGGTTTCCTTTTGAAACAGTACTCCTTGATCCTTTATGTACTCGCCCCTTTGATGTTAATATTTCACCTGCATCACACAATCCATTGCATAGACGGATTTAAAAAAGTACGGTTGCTAAGGCGCTAAAAGGTCAAAGAGTTGCCAGACATCAGTATCAGTTGATGCAGTTTCGATGCTTTTTCCAGTTGAAATGTGTAGGTTGTACTTGAAAATCGTTTGACAGATCCTTGGCAGTGTGCTACAGTCTGCAAGGGACTGTACTGCTGACTTAAAGCCTGGGGAGCGCGTGGCAGGTGGAGGACAGGGAAAGATAGGGGGCGGCGCTCCGACGTGAGGACCTACCTTTGAGAAGTCTTTTAAATTGCAGCTATCAAATCCAGTTCATAACAGATAATGAAAACAGTAGTATTGCACTTTGGTGCGTTAAACGCTGGCCGAAAAGAAAAAAAAACGTAGACTCATTGTTTCACAGTAGTTGAAATTTATTCGATTATAACTAAAATATCAAACATGCATTGAAAAACCAAGTAGTTTTCAGCTTACAATTGCAAGTAACGTATATAATATCCAGAACAGGTAAACTAAAAATAGAAAATCGGTCTTCAAAGATTACCAACGGTGTGATCTGCCAGATCAAACTATCGGTAAGACCGAAATTCCCCGCTTTGCGTTAGTTCGCATCCAGGTGTGATTCATGTGACCCTCTGTGTCGTAACACTGTTATGTGGTATACTCCAAAACAACCATCATAAAGATATCAGAGCCCATCTGTGCAAATGCTGTCACTTCAGCGTCAAACATCCACTGATCCTTCGTCTCTTTGAACGGTACTTTCTTAATTGTGGTGTACGTATCAAAGGCCTAACGATCAAAGTACAGACAATCGGGCCAGTGGGAACTTTTCTTGTTTCTCAGATGAAGATGACTTATTACCTGTACAAAGGGGACGAATCCCGTTTCAACCTAACTGCTCTCGTTTTTAAACAGATGCGTAGTTTCACGCAGTTACATTAAACCTAAGCCGGCACTGATTGTGAAGGTACGTATAAATACCGAAGTGCGGTATTAGTGGGAGGTTTATAATGTACACAAAAGGTAAAGTGCAGTGTTTCTAGACTTTTCAATTGATTATGTTAAAGCAAGCGAGCAAGTGGCGCAGAAGAGCAGAATCGACTTAGTGCAAATAACGGAGTACCACATTCACACGTTGGTGATTAATCAGCTGGCATCCCCACGGACTGCCCTTCTTTCCCTCACTATCCCCGTGCTCATTAGTATTTATGATATCCCAAAACGCTTTAAAACAAAATCAATGTAGCCATTAATCCATATGAAGACGGATGTTCACCAATAAATGTGACAACGTACCAAATGCTGGGATTAAAGTGCAAATAAACATACTATTCGCTGAGTTAAAAAAAAACTAATAGGTCAATATGTTATTTCGTGCATTTTAAAAATTACATTGGTCATTCGACAAGGTACATCGAGTTCTTTCTTTTTTAATCGTCCGTCGCGAGGATGGTCACTTTAATGTCCCGCAGGAGGTTAGCGCATCACAGTCAGCATCTAAACAAATAAAAAACTATCGATCTATGTGTTATTTTGACAATTGCACCGCAAAGGACGGTGTAACGAACAGTAAATTATGAGTAAACAGTTGTACCGTTTCATTCATAAGGACTTATCATTGCACATTTTCAAAACATTTAGGTCTAGAAAACAAAATCCAGGTTGCAATGTCACAAACCTCGCTCCCATTGTAACAGTATCGGCAAATATTAAGTTAGTTATTAACTGCAGCATTTTTTTATTTAAGGACCTTTGTTTCAGCCACAAAACGATTACACCGAAGATCCTTGTGAATGACATTTACTAAGCAACTTCAGCCCGCATCAGAATTAATGAAGCCCTGTACTTTTAAAACTCAGCTAAATCGGCTCACAGTGAGTGGTCAGTCTCGACCTTGTACGGGTTCAGCCAAGTTAGCCAGACTCAGCGGAGCAAAATGCACGTCTCGCGATGTGTGGGGACCGAACGGAGTCCTGTGCAATATTAACCTAACTGCAGCAATAACAGCAATGGCCGCTCTGCGAAGACTTGTGTTAGCGGCAGGCAGATCTGTAAGCCTTAATTTTCCCTTTTTGCAACGGCCGGGAGTGAACAAGCCGACATATTCCGGTAAACGCGTAGCTGCCGGAATATGTCTAGCTGCCGGAGGTGCTGTGGCGTATTATTGCTACAGAGACATGCATGAAAACCGACGCAAATGCGATCTCAAGTACAACAGGCGAGCCCTTGTGCCGTCTCTTCCCGCAGTGGCTGCTAAAGAAAAGGTATTGTATGTAATGTTTTTACTTTCGCCACGATGTGTCTCAATCCCCTACACAACCTCGTTCATGTTTTGAAAAATTGTCCATAAAGGGTTTGACACGAAAGTGTTAACGCGCCGTATATTTCGTTTAATCATGTCAGTGTGATATCAGGTTCTGTTCCAACGCATTGTTTTTTTTTTATCCCCCGCAATTGTTATAATGTCTTATTAGATCTTTATCCAACAAAACCACTTTCATGAAGTATTTTCAGTTTTGTCGTGTTTAAATTGCTCAGCAAAGCGAGGCTATATTGAGTAGGTTTGGAAAATAGAGCACCTCCTGAGTCTTTTTGTTGATACCATCTCAGTGAGGTTCGCGATCAGGAAGTGCGCTCTCCGCGACGAACAGGTGCTGAAATGATACGCCGTCATTTGATTTGAGTTTTCTGTTTTAAATTGTTTATGATGACAGACGCGCTTTTAAAGACAGTGCATGGTTTAAGCAATCGCCTGCACGTCATTAAACTTTACTGACGTGTAACAATCAAAGAGGCGATGTACTCAAGTTTTTTGTTTCGATTTCGTTCATATGAACAGTTTGGAGCCAGCTCTGGTTCTACTTTGAGAAACGCGTCACCAGATAAACGCGCATATCTTACATTTACATTACATTTTACATTTTATTTATTTAGCAGACGCCTTTGTCCAAAGCGACTTACAAGGATAATAGTACACGTG
>JABJVR010032429.1:18259-34307 GCA_025773905.1 Chitala chitala
ATTCTGGGCACCAACGCATCACAGGGCACAATCACACACATTCTGGGCACCAACGCATCACAGGGCACAATCACACATGCTCACAAGACATCAGTCAGACTACAGTGCATGTATTTGGAATGTAGGAGGAAACTGGAGTACCTGGAGGAAACCCATAAAGCACAGGGAGAAAATGCAAAACATACGTACACAGAGCAGAGCCAGGATTCAAACCCCCAACTGTGGAGGCAACAGTGCTAACCACTAAGCCATTGTGCCCCCCCTCCCCCCTTGGTCAATATGTCCTTAAATAAAATAAAAAAAAGGTTACAAAGACAAAACGCTGGTAAATTCCAAATGTGATAGTCGGCCATTTTTAAAATGTGTTTCCTGGTAGCAGAGAGAGTATTAGCCACCATGTACACATTACACCAGCTGTCATCTGCTCCACAGCAGGACACGTGACAGCTGATCATGTCCAAATTAGAGCTCATGCTGAACTAATATTAGAGTCTCCAAAGTAACCACTGGAGTCAAACCGATTAGCATTTCTCTCCTGTGGTTCTGCCTCTACACGTCCATTTGATCATCGACAACGCCACATGTCTCATCACTGTTTTTACTGTGGTGTTGAAGTCCCAATTGACATTTCATTGAGCTTGCAGATGTTTTAATATTCATCTCTGCTTTAATATTCATGTCACAACTAAGAACATGTCCTCAGGTCAGGTGGAAATGCTTACACACTTAGGGAAACCATCGGGGTTCTGGGATTTCGAGCCAACACAAATTTTAAAACGGACATCATATCTGTTAGACACTGCACTGAACTGACTTTATTGTGATGCTATTTTAACTACTGTTGCTGCACAGCCTTGAGGCTGTGGAAGGCTGAAGTGTATCTGGCTAAACAAATGAGCTACACTAACATGTCTCAATTGTTGTTCCACGGTTCAGCAGAGGGGTCCTTGGCCAAAATTAAAACCATATGAGAATCTGAACAGTGATTTTCTGATGAGCTCCAGAGGAGTTTGACCGTGGGTGTTGGACAGAGAAAAAAAGGAAGACAAACTTTCCATATTGTCCAAATACAGGATGTTTAGAGGGGAACATGTAGTAATGGAAATGGTAAAAGCCCACATTAAGTGGTTCACTGTAATTTTTTCACAACAATTTTAAGATAACACCTAACGCTGTGAATGGAAAACATGATAAAAAAGCACATAGTATGTACTGTTCTTCTCACAGACCTGTGACCTAAGCTTTTACGTGTCGTAACAAAAATGTGGCAAAGTTCCTGTGTACCACACACAAATAATAATCTCAGTGATTTGCAACATATTCCATGACTAAATGTACAAGAACGAACCGGATTAATTTTCTTAACGTGCATATTTCATGATTGTAATATCTCTCAGAGACCTGAACTACAACAGTTTGGTAGAGTTTCCCACTTCTATCAAGGCCCTCACCAACCTGAAAGAACTGTGAGTACCCATGATGCTTTGCAGTCATTCTTGCCTTCCTTATGTCAACCTATGCTGGTCATCACTAATGATTGTGTCTTGCAGGGGGTTTCACAGCAACAACATCAGGTCCATCCCAGACCAAGCTTTCATTGGGAATCCATCACTACAGACTGTGTAGGTCTGCTTGCAACAGTGCTAAGAAACCTGACATGCTAACAATGCTGCATAACCATGAGGCCCATTATAAGCATTCCTGCTTTATCATAGGCTGTATGGTTCCTTGTCTATGCACAGGCAAGCTCTGGAAACTTCTCCAGGCCATATCAAAATGGCTGAAAATAAAGACAACCATTTCCAGTCGAAAGTTATTTTAATTATTCTTAGAGCTGACTCCCACAGAAGAAATAGTTACAGTACAATCAATCTCACAAAGTGATGGTTCATGTAAGATTAGCCAGAAGGACTGTGTGATGTTCCACCAAAATTAATAGCGGGGAGTGAAAGAGAATCTGTCGCTCAGGACAGTTTGATACGCTGCAATAATTACGACACAAACCTTTCTAATCTTTTCAGTGGGACTTGGTGTTCTCTCACAAAACAACAGAATATCACATGATAGCTACACTTAAATACTTCATGCCATTCAGACTGCAGATTTTATCAACTGCTATGATTTGCTGGTCTCAATGGGATGATCCACCTCGTTTTGCACAGGTTCGTCTATGACAACCCCATCCAGTTCGTTGGCAGATCTGCTTTCCAGCGCCTGCCAGACCTGCGCACACTGTGAGTCATGCAGTCAGTCCACCTTCTCTTAAATGCACTGTCATTCATTATTCATGAGCCTCGAGTCCAGTGATTTCATGCTTACCTCACAGTCCTCCCTCCCTTGGCTCTCCGTTGTGCTGCCAGGTCTCTTAACGGAGCCACAGAAATCACAGAATTCCCAGATCTCACCGGCACCACTAGCCTGGAGAGCCTGTGAGTTCCGTCCATGACACACTCCGCTCGTTATCCTCCGGGAAATCAAACACTTCAGCGGACATTTCTAGCTATGACTATAACCAACCGGATAGGTTTCACGCATCTGGTTGTAAGGCTTATACATTTTAATGATGGTTAATATGGCTTTTATTGCCAGTACTAATGATGTCAGGGTGTGATTAATGATTGCTTGTGTAGACTCCATATCCCCTCAAGACAAACTACATCCAGTGTGCTGTGAGGCTTCAGTTTAGCGTGAGATATTCAGAAGCACATAGGTGTTTTCAAATTCAATGACCTCATTTTAACGCTGAATAGAGCCATTACTGAAGCGAGGATTTCCTCTCTGCCAAGCAACGTGTGTGACCAGTTGCCCCAGCTTCAAGTCCTGTGAGTGTCCTGGTTATGTGATACTTATTTTTTCATCCATACTTTGTGCTTCGACAAAAACGTGGCCTCCTGTAAAGTGCTGCTTTCTCTTTGTCTTCAGAGATCTGTCTGACAATTTGATCCAGCATCTCCCAAGCTTCAGCAGTTGTGGAAAGATTCGGAAAATGTAAGGAATGGAAGAAAAGAGTTCACTTATAGGGGTGCAGAACGTAGACATCTTCTGTTGTGCCATCTTTCCTCAGGTGTTGCTGGTAGATTCAGAGACAACCTGTGTTTGTGTGTCATGGTTCTGCAGTGACCTACATCACAATGTAATCCAGGAAGTGCTCCAAGGAACATTCCAAGGCCTGCCAATGCTGAGTACAGTGTGAGTACTCCATCAGAGTGCCCTCACCCATTAGCATGCTGAGCTAAAAACCTAATCTGCTCATTTGAGGGACTAATTGCATTCGTGTTCAAACAACCAGGGGTTTTTACTGTAACGTTTGAACGCCGTTACACACACCCCCTCTGTTCCCTGGTTAAGCCCCTTTACTTACACAACTGAGAACCTTACTGATATTTCAGAGGCTGCTAAACACAATGGAAACTTTTCAAACATGGACCTTATAGAGAGGTTTGGGTGTTAATGGCATGCTCAGTTGTGGAAGCACATATGAATCCCACACAGTCACCCACTTGTCTCAGGTTTTCTCAGGATGAGTCCTGTAGGGTGGTCCATGATATGATGTGGAGAAACTGAGGCAGCGTTGCCGTAGGTGACAGTTATTTATTGCGTGAGACTCAATTGGCAAAATTAACACATAACAGGCTTTACATAAAAGCATTTGTACAACTCATACATCAAAGGTAGCAAAACTCGGTAATCTGTTATGTTATGTTAGGAAAAAAGATGCTTCCTGTAAGCTGAAACTGCACAAGCTCCTGAACCATCAGCCTTGTGTTCGCTAATTCGGCAACAATAGGAGATTTTTTTTTCTTTCACCCCCCGGCAAAATTTGTAGAGACGCGCTGTCCAGGAAGGGAGGAGATGTAGCGTAGCGTATACTGGCCCTGTTCTTTGACATGTGGCTTGAGGGGAGGACATTTCCAACCCACTGCCCAGCACAAGGCTGTAAAACATGCTGTCATACTTGGCCGCTCTGACAGCCCTTGTTCTGCGGAAATCGGCTCGCGTACAAACCACCGCGGGTGTATCCTGTTACTCGGAGCGCGGACATGGCAAAGTGAAAAACCCCGGTGTGTGATGGACGCTCGTTAGCCCGGGCTCCGGGTGACGCTGGACTACCACACACGTCTTGCTTTAACTCGTTTCTTACAAGTTACCGCGGACCATTTGTACCATATTTAAATTGGCAAGGAGAAGCATGAACGCTTCATTTAAACTCTGCACGCGGGGAATTTGAGTTCATCGCGTTTACCGAGCGTCGCTAAAGCGTAACACCGGTCCTTAACGAGAGGACGTCCGATCGCTTCTTTTAATTACCTGACAGCTTGTAATCACTTGTACACACCACAAGTAAACAAATTAAACAAATAACGTTTAGATTTCAGTTACAAAAACGCTGTTTTGTTGTTGAAATGTTGTTTGTTGAACCACTATTCTACCTTTTCTTCAAATTCAGTATAATGTTAGATCAACAAAAACACATTTGTCATAAACGCATTCGAGAGCCAGAATTATGTTAGCCCTGAATGTTTAATTTCTATTGGATATCAGTATGCTCTCAACTCCCAAGAAGTTAAAGATCTGCTGTAGATAACAAGCCCACAGGCATTTCAAAAATCATGATACACCAGTCATACTGTGTATGAAACACGTTTCCATGTTTCAGAAAATGATGCTCTTGCTGTTATCTGAGCTGTTTGTGAGTGTGGTTACTGTTTACTAATAAACCCTTTCACACCCATTTCATTGCCACTGACTCCCAAATACTCCAGTCCAAGCTGTATTGTGCAGGTGACAAACATATTTATGAATGACTACGTTAAAGTTAAACGCTGTCTATGACAAGATGACATAAGACTGTAATAGCAGTGATACCACATGCTGGGACAGGACTGTGGGTGTCATGGCCTCTTCCTGCGTGCTTCAGAAGAGCAGCCCAGTGAAGACACTCCTTCCTCTCGTTGCTTTTCCTCAGCGACCTGTCCTGGAACAGAGTGCACACTGTGGAGCCTCGAGCCTTCGCCGACCTGCCATCTTTGGCCACACTGTGAGCATCTCACTTGCCTCTGTCTGCCTATGTCCCCATCACCTGGGTCATCATCCTCTGCTCAGTCCTGTCCTCCCTTTCTCCTCAGGGACCTGACCTCCAACATGCTGTCCTCCCTACCTGCCCAAGGCCTGAGAGGGCTCACGCACCTCAAATTGGCGGGAAATGACGGGATGAGGGAACTGCTGTCTGTGGAGGACTTCCCCAGGCTCAGGTAAAGGAGATCACAGCAACCATCAGACTCCATGAACCCTGTCATTGACATGCACATGTGAGGAAGGATGTCAGAGCCATCTAAACCAGAACATTTAACTACAATCCCAAATCAGAAAAAACTGAGACGGTATACAAAATAAAAATTTAAACTGAAAATAGTAATTTGTAAATCATCTGTGACCTGTATTACATTGCAGACAGTATGAACACAATATATTTCTTGTTTTGTCTGGTCAACTTCAAATCATTTGTAAATATACATCTATTCATGACCCTCAGTCCTGCAAAACATGCAGAAGAAAGTTGGGACAGTTGTATTTTAGCTCTAGTAATGAGGTAAAATGATGAAATAATGATTTGATTTGAAACCCGTGATGTGAACAGGTGATTGCAATTATGATTTGTTACAAAAGTGGCATCCTAGTGGCAGCCTAGCCCTTTAGGAGCAAAGATGAGCCGAGAATTGCAAGTTTGCCAAAACGTGTGAGAAAATTATTGAAATGTTAAAAAACAATGTTGGTCATAGCAAGATAGGAAGGGACCTGGATGTGTCACTCTGTACGGTGTGTAACATAATTAAAAGATTCAAGGAATCTGGAAGGATTCCAGTAAATAAAGGGCAAAGGTGCAAGCCTCAGCTGGATGGCCGTGTTCTCTGATCCCTCAGACAGCACTGCAAGATTCACCATTCTTTTATAAGTGATATAACCACATGGGCTCAGGATCACTTTGGCACACCTGTGTCAAGCACTACAGTACATAGTTACTTCCATAAATGCTGCTTAAAACTGTGCTGTACCAAAGGAAGCGCTATATTAACAGCGTCCAGAAGCACCGTCAACTGCTCCTGGCTCGGAGGCATCTGGGATGGACCGTCACGCAGTGGAAATGCGTGTTGTGGTCACACAAATCAGTCCTTCAGGTCTTTTTTGAAAGGAAAGGACGCCGAAGCGCCAGACCAAAGACAAACAGGCCCATCCAGGCTGTCACCAGCACCAAGTCCAAAAGCCAGTAAATGCTTTACCATCCCAACTTTTTTGGAAATGTGTTGCAGGCATCAGAATTGAAACGAGTGTTCAAGAATAAAACCGATGAGGTATCACATCAAATAGTCTGGAAGTTGAATCATGTCAACTGGACTGCGAAGTCCCGTTGACACGATTCAACCTCCAGACAGTTCCACCGGGATGACTGAGAATCTTCATCGACATGCCACTTCAGATAATGTGCCACTGTATTGTTTTCAACAGACTGGGTGTGTTGGTATATATGCTTATTTATATGCTTTCCTTCAAAGGAATAACTTACCAATATCTTACTGGCAGTACATGTTAAGAATTTGGATTACCGATTAAACAGATGGTGGGATTTAAACCAGCACACACTGGGTTATAAATCCATAGCTGCACCCGTTTTGCTAACCTCTGCCCTTTAGTCCAAGTTGAATATAATGCAATTAATGTAATTGCAGCATGAATAGTAATTGTGTATCTGTGTAGGTCAAACACAGTTAGTAATGTGATGAACAATGTCTGTCACAGTAACCGTGGCAACATTAAGAACCCAGTCTTGCTCACTGACACTGATCACCCCATGACCCCAAGGGTAGTGGAGATGCCCCACGCTTTCCAGTGCTGCTCGTTCGTCCCCTGTGGGAAGTCTCCAGACCCCAGGAACGCTGTGGAGAGCAGCGGCAGCACTGATGTGCACAGTAGGAGAGAGCTGACTATCCTGCACGTCCCAGGTAGAGCATCATCACTCTCACGTACACATCGCGAAAACCACCAGCGCTGCTGTCATAACCCAGAACAACAGCAGGGGCCAAAAAAATGACATGCAACATGTAACCAAACACGGAGCTGTAGATGGTAAATATCCCTAACATGTAACTGAACACGGAGCTGTAGATGGTAAATATCCCTAACATGTAACCACACACGGAGCTGTAGATGGTAAATATATCTGAAACTCACAGGTGTTGTTTGACCAGCTGTGAAAAGCTGATATTGTCGTGGTTTTTTGCCCCGTGTAACACAACTTAGACCCAAGAGCTTCTGATTTCAATAAAATTTTATTCAAACTTTCAGAATAACAAAATAACAATCAGGCAATTTGATCTGCAAATTGTGTAAATTAACCCTCAAAAGCCAAAAAATAAAAATCCCCCCGAAGATCGACATGAGCCTTTTTTTATTCTGTGGGCGGACGGCCCCTTAACCAATCACAGCTTCCCCATGTTTCAGTAAACAGGGTACCCAGACACCCCATTATCAATATTTCTTGTCAGCACTTTTCACCTTATTTTTGGAGGCAATAGGGTTACTCCTGACGTTAATTTAGGGTTACAACAACAACTGTGTCATTACAGTGATAAGTGCACACAAAGGTTATACTATTTGCATCACACTGGAACACAACACTGCATGCGCTAACACTCAACATGGCATCGTATTGATATATATTCATTAATTGTTTATATTACTTAATAGTAGATTATACTGATATACTAGGATGCAGCAAGAAAAGATAAACAATCATCATAGTAACTGAACATAAAAAAACTGCAAAATATCCCATAATACTAGTGCCCTGGTTGTAGAGCTCATTGTGTGCCTGTATGTGGGTTCAGAAGAGCATGAACTGGAGGACACCCTTGTGGAGTTTGAGGAAGACCTCAAGGAACAGCAGACCCTCCGGTGCTCCCCAGCACCAGGTAGGAACATCAGAAAGGACACTGACCATGGACACACAAGACATAGTTACGCTGATCTAAAAGTCAGCCCGCCTACAGACACACATAGAACAGAGGTCCTTTATAGTCTTTAGCTTATTCTTGTACAACTTTCATGTTTTGTGAACCTATGTTTTTAGTGAACAGTGATTTTAATGTGTGTTTATTCTGCTATTTCCTGATAACAGTACATGTTAAGCATCACGGTGCTTCTAAATCACTCAGATTAAACATGGTCACATTCACTTAACCTCAGAGCATTGCCTATTTTTTGTCCATTGAAGTAAAATACACTCACTTTCCATCTATTTGTCCTGGACAGGATGAGATGGGCCTGGAGTATATCCTAGGCAAACAGTGTGTAAGGCAGGGTATACTCTGGATGGGCCACTGGCCCATCATAGGGGGCCATTTGGTGCATGACTGTGTATTTGTGTATTAAAATGTATTTGTATCTGTTATGTATGGGGTATGATTATGTCATGATTTATCCTGCCCCGTCTTTCTTGCAGAACCGTTTCGGCCACGTTTTCAAGTGTTTGGAAGCTGGACCTTCCGCAGCGCTGTGTCCGTCATCGTGGTGCTGTCACTTTTCTGTAACACCCTGGTAGCTGGAACCATCTTTGTGTTCCCGGCCTTCACCTCCCCGTCCAAGCGGCTCGTGGGTCTGCTGGCTGTGACAAACGGCCTTGTAGGTCTGTGCAGTGGCTCGTTTGCTGCCAAGGACACCCTTGGGGTGCAGTGGGAGAACGGCACAACGTGCAGGGTCACAGCCTTCTTGTCCATTTTCGCCGGCGAGATGAGCATCTTGCTGCTGATTGCCGCTGCCTTGGAGTGGAGCCCTTTACGTCACTGGTTCAGAAGGCTAGAGGTCTGGTCCTCAGTCAGCTGCATGAAGGTGATTTCAGGTCTCTGTTTTGGCCTGGCCCTGCTCATCAGCGCCCTGCCCATCCTTCGTGTGGGCGAGGACAGTGCCTCGTCCCTTTGTCTCCATCTACCTGTTGGGGATTCCCCCAGTATGGGCTTCATGGTTGCCCTGGTTCTCCTCAACTCTGTCTGCTGCTTTATCATGATGGTTGCCTCCAGCCGGCTTTACTTCAAACTGGAGAAGGGTGAACTGGACCACTTCATGGACATCGCCATCGTGAAGCACATTGCACGGCTCCTCCTTATCAACTGCTTGCTGTACTTCCCTGTGGCCTTGCTGTCCATCTTCTCGCTGCTCCACCTCTCCTTCATCAGCTCGGAGGTGGTCAGGTCTGTGCTGCTGGTTGTTGTGCCCCTGCCCACCTGTCTGAACCCACTTCTCTACATGCTGTTCAACCCCCACTTCAAGCAGGACCTGGGCTTGCTCTTGAAGCACATGCAGCTGTTAAGGAACAGCCATCGAGCTAGCCTGCTGTCCTTGAACTCAGAGGATGCCGAAAAGCAGTCATGTGACTCGACGCTAGCTCTGGTGTCTGTCGCGTCTCATCACTCGCTAGGCCAGAGTGCAGAGCCGTACCGGGTCCCTGCGCCATCGGTCCCATAAATTGGACCATGCCACCACACTACAGTGACACCCTATGTGACACAAAGTCCTGAGTGACATTCCAAAGACAGGAGAGCATCAGTCTGAGCTGGCAGAAGATTCACAGCGATACACTTTCTCAGACAAATAGTCATGGCAACACAGCGCCACCAGACATTATAAGACCTTGAGTGTCTGCTTACATCACAACCAGACATTTCAAAGTTTCTCACACAATAGGCATTAAAGAACCTTCCTGTCTTGTACTGACTGGTTAATGTCCAAAAACACAATATTTTATGGTTTACATGGGAGGACATTATAACGGTCACAAGTGATAATCTCCCCTCTTTTTCCTGAGATGCACATGTGTGAAAACGTATAATGTTCTTCAAGATACAGATAAATAGCTGTGATGCTAAACTTACAACATGGTGGTACTGATTCATTTTAATGGTCAATCCCCAGTCTACCATCCAGACACATCGGTGTCCTACATGCTCAGCTACCCATAGGCAAAATAATATAACAATTCAGGTAATTTCAATGGTTCTTAAAGGCATATTAATGGGGAGGGGGTGTCTGACCTGGAGGATTCAGGGACCCTGTGGAGCTTTAATCTGGCCCTGGAATGGAGGTTTCCAGGAGTGCTCTGTTCATTTAGTTACACCAAATTGATCATAATTACATATGCCTGAAGGGAATACATTGAACGGCTCTTGTTTGTAGGACATTTCACCAGGCATGGGGACTGACCAGTCAGGTCATGCTAGTTACAGGATGGTTGCATTACTACCAGCAGTCTGTGTACGTTATGAACCTGGTGAGTCTATGGACACATTCATGCTTTGTTCAAAAAAGGAAATAGGTACTAAAAACACCTGCAGATGCATAATGAGTTTTATTATTGGTTTGATTGGATTTGATTGTCTGTGTCCACTCTGTGTGTCTCATTTTACTGTCACAGTAATGTTTTTCTGTATAGGCTGTGGCCATAGAGAGTAACATTTTCATTTGTTTGTATTTTAACTTTTGACGTTTTTGTGTAGGGTGGTTTATATTAAACTATACCAGTTATATGGAGTTCATGATTACGTCAGTTACCCACGATTTTATGGCCTTTGTGTAACAGCGTTGAGCTTGTTGTGTGAAAGTTGCGGATGCTCACCTCGCACGTCACCTCCAGCTGTAGTGAAACACCCTGACTTCCAGCTGTAGTGAAACACCCTGACCTCCAGCTGTAGTGAAACACCCTGACCTCCGGCTGTAGTGAAACACCCTAACCTCCGGCTTTTCAAGTCGCAGGTGAGCTAAGTACACTTTTGCATTGCGACAGTTTCGAAAACAGAAATGGCGTGCCCCTGTCCTCCAGACCGATCTCTCCCACGCTTTAGAAGGACGTACATGCAATGGGCTCCAGCTCCGTTCCTTTGTTCCAGAGCCAGACGTGGAGGGGCGGTATTGAACAGAACAACCTTCAGCTTTAACGAGTTCATATCCTGCCACTGTACACATCCTGCCTATCTGAAGGGCTGCACAGGGTTGGTGTTTGTTACAAGACAGTTACAGTGTGTGTATTCTTATCAGGCTAACGATCCGGGCTGGACGGCTCT
This sequence comes from Chitala chitala, assembly GCA_025773905.1. Taxonomy (NCBI): domain Eukaryota; kingdom Metazoa; phylum Chordata; class Actinopteri; order Osteoglossiformes; family Notopteridae; genus Chitala; species Chitala chitala. The sequence continues at coordinate 29,368 of JABJVR010032429.1, forward strand.
GAGCAGAGAGCTTATGTCCATTATTCTGAATTCCTGACATTAGCATAAGTAATTAGGATAAGAGGGATGAGCTTGGCCCATGAACACTTCCTCAGCTTTAGGGAGAAATGACATATGGAGGGGGGAAATCGAGGGGGGGGGTGCTATTTACAAATTCCAAGAAAATGATACCTTTTAATGTCTTAACTTGAAAAGAAAGTAGAGGAAGCAGTCTAGCTAACATTTTCTTACATTGTGTAAACAATTTACCCTGTCAAAACAACGACACGGTTGCATATTCTGTTCTTTGATGGGGGGGGGAGCTCTGTCTTTTCTGTTGGATCCAGAGTAATGCTAATTTAACATTAAAACCTGGTTGCCATTTGGAATGAGGACAGCAGAACTACAAGACAGACTATCAGTTGCCTGCGGAAATGGCTCGTCTTTGTCAGATTATATCGCACTGCATGTGAGCTTTGCATTTCACCCCCGGCCACTCAGATCCTCAGCAGACTGGGGGTGTGTGTGTGTGTGTGTGTGTGTGTGTGTGGGGGGGGGGGGGTTCGTGGTAGCACAAAGGCCTGAAATAACTTCCCTCAGGCAGCTTCACGATTTGAAGTGCAGACTGCATCCGGGAGACACGTCCCCTGTGCGGGCAGTACTTGATGAATCTAATCGCTGCAACTGGGGATGGACAGACGCCCCGCAAGGCGCACGACTCCAGAACCGCTCCGCTGCTCTTCCCATCCTGTAAACAGCCTTCAACTGGCCCGCAGTCAGAAAACAAAACTAAACAAAAAACTCTTGTGTGATTAGTCATTGACCAAGCCGTAACTGTACTGAACTGGTGCATTTGTATTTTTCAGTAAACAGTTTTGCACATATTTTGTAAGAAAAAAAACATCTTTTTATACTATTGTGCGCTGCCCAGTTATGTTGTGGATAAAGGACAAAACAGCTTACTGTACTTTTTTACAGGTATTGAAAATACAAATGATTTATAATAAACTGTCAATATCCAATAGTGTCCAAACCAATACATTGTGTCATTATTGTTATTATTATTGTTATTTTAGTTTTATGATTTTATGTTTTTTGTTCTTGTTATGATTTTGTAAATCACCAAAGTGAAGCCATATTTTAACATGGCTTATGATATGTGAGCTGTGTAGTGATTTGCTGTGTAGTGTCAGGCCGTTGGACCTCGCCACGCCAGCTGAAACACCTCGACACGTGTGCACTTTCACTTACACTCTAATTTACACCATTCCTGTTTTAGACGCTGTGTATATTCATTAAACCACAGAGTGCACCTGGTGGTTCTAACTAATTTAGCTTTTATTACTACTTTATTTAGTGTCTGACTAACTACTGCATTAAAGTTATGTATAATTTCATTAATACACGCACTGCCAGTGAATTTTCCTGTAGGGTGTTTCTTTTATGTTTATGGTAATGTAATGCATCTCACAATCTATTAACCACAAGGATGTTATTTCTTAAGATTTTACAATTAACTTTTTTTTTTTATTTTTCAAACACTCTTGCAGAAGTAAGCATATTTTATTTCAAGACACATGGCCACACACACTTTAACTCCAGTGCTAGAGGAAATTTGCCTTAAACATGTTCCGCATCAACCAGTGAGATACACACTCTAGTTTATTACTGTCTTAAAGACATACAGTGCAGGCACAACAATAGGTTTATTAAAAAACGTTCACCTCGTGCAAACTGAAATACAACATCAGTCATAAATTCAGGCTCCCAAAATGTTCCACTTCAGCAAAGGAAAGTCATTTTGTGAAAGAATTACATTTGTAATTAAGATTAGTGAGAGCTAGCAGATCTTTTCAGGATGTGTGGGGATGATTCCAGTTACTCAAGCAGAGAGGACCCTGTTCAGAAACTAAACCACATTTGACCAGGCCTCCGTGGAGGGCAGGGATCCTGTAGCGAAATCGAAAGACTTCAGCTAGACCATGTTGGCAACTTCATGTACACAAGGGAGAACCAACAACAGCAAAGACAGAACGACTGAGGTGATGTAAATAAATCCTTTTAATATTGACCTGTTTGATTATGCCCAGACTCCTTTTCAAAAACTATATAACAACTGGTTGAGTTTTTAGAAAACCTATGACCTAATTTCTGTCCTTTTTTCTTCATACTCTAAGCATGGTCATCAGGTCATTGATTAATTTTTCAGGAACTTTGCTTTTCCAGACATTACGAGACTCTTCTAAATCACTGCTTTTCCTGAGGTGAAAGACTGTACTCAGGGGACAGGTAGGGAGTACTCAGCTGTAAATAAAAGCAGAATAAAAGTAGTTAATTCAGTGGAAGATGTCACAGCTGTAACCACAAGAAGAGAACATATTGACATCACAATCTCAGTCTAAGGTTTGACCAGTGAGGAAACATAACCAGGTGTCTCCACAATCAACATGCTTTGTAGGGTATATTGTCTGCCAGTAAGTGAGTATTACCGTGTTTAACGAAGGATGCGACTGGCAAAAGGTTTACAGAAAGTGCTACAGGGTGTGGCGTAGATTCTGAGTTCCCATCGGGCTGGGAGGTCACAGACAGGAACAACCAGGGCGAGGTCTGAGGAGGCATTTGACTGAAAGTTTTGACCAAGCCTGGATTATGGACCAAGGAAGTGGGGGCAATACCCAGGGGCCTCCAATTGCCAGAGACCTTGCAAAACCTCAGGCCGAGCAACCCAAAAGAAGCTGGGCCTTCGATACTTATAGCGTGATCTGAACACCAGGACCTTCGATACTTATAGCATGATCTGAACACCAGGGCCTTCGATACTTATAGCGTGATCGGAACACCAGGGCCTTCGATACTTATAGTGTGATCTGAACACCAGGGCTCTCAGCATCTACTGGCAAACAGACTTCATGGAATATTGCACAGGCTGACAATGTTTGTTCTGATTTTAATTTTATTATTGGATGTAGTAAGCAACTGTGTGTACGCATATTTACATATGGGAGGGGGTGAGGTGGGGTGGGGAGCACTCAAAGACGTGTGCCCAGGGGCCTTATGGGATCATGCCTGGCTCTGTGTTCAATCTACAGGACGTATTCCCAGACCTTCACCTCCATACAAACCATGTGATGCCACCTCACTTTGGCTCAGTGAGTGAGTGGGTCAGTTAGTGCTCTACACTGTCAGGTGCATGGTGCCTCCACCTGACTGTGTGGTGCTGCTCCATGGTGCCTCCACCTGACTGTGTGGTGCTGCTCCATGGTGCCTCCACCTGACTGTGTGGTGCTGCTCTGGGGCCCATCTGGAGGGTCAGTCCTTTGGTCTTCAACTCCTTCCCAACTGTTCCACGCCTGGTCTCTTGGGTCTACCTCAGTCCACGCTCCCTTTGCTAAAGCACATGTTTCTAATTGAGAAGAAACAATGTATTTTAAACACTGACTTCTTTGCACACTAGTTCCCTTAAGCAGTATGTACTTCCTTTTATAAAAACTCCTGGCTTAGAAGCTGCCAGACAGTTATACCTTCAAAAGACCAAGACTGCAACCACTGCTTTAAAGCAGTTTCATCTAGTCCTTGTTTCTTTTGATAAGGACTCCGCACAGAAGGAAACTTATTCATTTCTGTCTGGACTTTATAAAAAACTACAGGAAGGAAACCTGTGGGTTTTATCCTGAAATAAAGAAATGTGATGAATATGCTGTCCACCCATACAGCTGAAAGGCCCATGTCAGCTGTTTTCAGGTGCCTTTCCCACAGTTTGACATGTACCACATGTTGGTACTGGTTGACACCACAGTGCTTCTGAGATCTTTGGAGCTGACTCTGAGTGATGGGTAACGTGGTCCTTGTTGTTTATCTGTCCTCACCCTCTCTGTAGTTGAGTGAAAGACTATAACAAGCATTTGGCATTATGGTGCCATCTTTGCCATCTCTGTAATAACCCATTTCCATTATCCAGCCTTGTAGTGACACAGTGCTGAACCGTAGGCAGACTTGTGTAGGGAGAGACAACCCTAAAGCACCAGCTAGCTGTTTGAGTTTTACTGCCCTGCTGGGTATTTTTATGGAGTTTCCCTTTTTGGGGGGGAACCAAAGTCAGGTATCTTTGGTATACCCCCCCCCACCCCTGCATTCCCACTAAAAAACTGTTTACAGGTGTACATAATGTTTAAGCAGTCTGCCAACAGATTCAATAGATAAATACCCAGGAGGGTAGGGTCTGTTTAAATAGACAGACCCATGTGAAAGAGAAAGCTGTATTTTGCACACACACACACACACACACACATATAGACACACGCACATGCACACTTTGCCCTGACAATCAGCCTGTCTGCATTCATAAAGACTGCCATTCAATTATTTCAAACTGATGAACATGAGGTGCTAAGATTCCTGGTAAATCTTCTTATTAAGTACAAGTTAATAATCCCTCATTATTATAATAATTCCTGATTTATATTGGGAATCATCATTTGGGCTCCACTGAGAGTAGTGACCCAGTATCGTATTTGTAAACAGTTTGTATAGGCCCAAAAATCAGTTTAAACACTCCTATCCAAGGAGCTGAGTGCACCGATAAACCACATTGTAGATACCAGTCTATAATGACTACATGTGACTCTTGAGGAGATCTGGGATCAGATACTTTTGAATAAACCATTAGGTACACAAAAATAATCTGTAATTGTGTGTCAAGTACTGTATAACCCTATACCTTGCAGACTGGCTGAGATTACACATCAGTGTACGTGTCCTCGTTTTTAAGGAAGGTCCTCCGTTCGTCAGGATCCTCATCTCACCCACCTAACCCATGGCACCTTGGCATGCCACACCTCCCATCTCACCCACCTAACCCATGGCACCTTGGCATGCCACACCTCCCATCTCACCCACCTAACCCATGGCACCTTGGCATGCCACACCTCCCATCTCACCCACCTAACCCATGGCACCTTGGC
>JABJVR010032440.1:0-34305 GCA_025773905.1 Chitala chitala
TCTCCTCCTGTCTGGCAGCTCCATCCTCACCATTCTTTTCCCTATATACTCTGTATCCCTCCTCTGTACGTGTCCAAGCCATCTCTCACTTTCTCGCCTCTCTCACTTTGTCTCCAAACCATCCTACCTGTGCTGTCCCCCTAATATGCTCGTTTTCAATCCTGTCCAATCTTGTCACTCCCAAAGAAAACCTCAGCATCTTCAACTCTGCTACCTCCAACTCTGCATCCTGTCTCTTTGTCAGTGCTACTGTATCCAGCCCGTATAACATAGCTGACCTCACTACCATCCTGTAAATCTTCCCTTTCACTCTTGCAACTATCCTTCTAGCGCAGATCACTCCTGACACTCTTTTCCACCCACTCCATCCTGCGTGTACTCTCTTCTTCACTTCCCTACTACACTCCCCATTACTCTGAACGGTTGACCCTAAGTATTTAAACTCACTCACCTTTGCTACCTCTGTTCCTTGCAACTGCACCATTCCACCACCCTGTCTTGGGACCAGCAACTTAGTGGCTGGGTTGAATAAATCACACTTGAGTGGTTTAAAAAAAGACCCTGTTCCTCAACAAAATGATTTTTGAGCAGAGATGAAATCTGACATGGCGCTGGACATTTCATTTAATCTTTAGGTTTTTTTTTTTTTTACCTTTAAAAATCAACTCATCGCTGATGTTAAACAAGTCTCGCTGCAGAGGTGATTCAGGCTGGGCAAAGTCATTCAGCTGTCTTAATGGGAGTTCAAACAACAGACTATGTATGCAGTACTTTTAATTCTTTCCACTTTTATAAGAGTGGGAGGAGCTCTTTATAATGATACTTTCTGTATTTTGCATATGGAGTTTTGGTGAAACAGATTTTCTTGTATTTCAAAGACGCGTTGGAAATGTTAATGTGGGAGGTAAGAAATGGCTGACTTGCTTCTGCTACTGTTGGAATCCCAAATGCAGGAACAAGATCAAGAGCACCAAGAAACCATGATGGTGAAGTGACCACACCTGCAGGGAGTTTGAAAGCAACACCTCTGGGGAGGGGTTGATTGGTGTGTCCAGCAAGTGATCTGCGCTAGAAGGATAGTTGCAAGAGTGAAAGGGAAGGGGCAGGTTGTTGCTTAAAATTACGATATTCTTTTCAAGGATAACGGATTGCTTTCCATATTTGTATGTGTAATATGTTACTAGCTGCTGAAACATTTGTAACCATTTAACCATTAGTGACTGTTATGTGCTACTTGAGAATTAATCTGTGCACAAATGCCTTACATCAGGGGTGTCAAAGTACGGTCCTGGGGGGCTGCAGTGGGTACAGCTTTTTGTTTCAGCCAAATTCTGCTGTTAGTTCATAATTTGAAATAAACTTTACAGATTTTTTTTTTTTTAATGTAATTACTGTGTCAATCCAGACGTGCCAACAAGCTTAATTACTTTTTAGTAAGAGTTTTAAAAGCATGACAAAGACTTACTGATATTGCTTCATATAATTTTTTAACAGTTATGCTATATGTTTAATCTTTAAATCTGTTTGTTGTTAATGATCACTTAAGTCACTGCTCCTGATTAAGCAGTCTTTGTCATTGGCATCTGCTATTCATTAATTATTACAATATGAATATAATTAATGATTACTAGTTTGAGTTAAACACAACACTAAATTATCTAGACACATTCTGCAGTTAGAGTGACATTGTAATGTGTGATTTATATTTTTGTTACAGATCTTAAAGCACAAGCACCTCGCTTTTAATTTTCTCCTTTATAACTGCTTCCTTTTCTCACTTGATCAGGCCAACTAAATACAGACAGGTGGAAATTTTCAGGAAGAGTGAAGAGAAGCAAGGATGTACATATAATTTATTTAATTAAGATAATGGTCAAATAAAAATGAATGAATTGGTTGGAAGAAAAACCTGCACCCATTGCAGTTCTCTGTATAGGACCGTACTTTGACTCTCCCCTGCCTTACATCACGATCTTAGTCACATTATTAGCATGCGTTATACCTTTGACAGCCAGTAGAGGGCACTATTATTCTTTCATGTCTTAGCAAAATGCATGCAATTTGGAATCAGCATTCAGGAGATGAATAATAATTAATAATAGACCTAGTCGTGGTGGGCCTTGGGGTGATTCACAGACCATATGGTCGTTTGCACTTTTTTTTTTTGCTTTGAAGCCAATGGCCTTAAAGCAGACTTTTGTAAGTATAAGTAACAAAATTAAACCCACAGTTTTTAAGATGTTTGTAAAATACTGTGCTTGTAATAATTCTGGCACTTTTAGTAATGGGAGTGTATGTGATGAAATGCTCATGCAGGTGCTTTGTTTCAGTAGTATGAATGGAATATGTGATGTTACTCCCACTGCAGTCTCAGCCCTATTACTGATGGGTAGTTTTGCTGTAGACACAATGAGAGATTAATAACCAGAAATAGCTGTACACTGGTGTCACTGGCTTTGGCAAGTGAAGGTGTGGAACAGTGCGGCGCTGACCTGTGTGGTAGTGCCAGTGCCGTTAGCCGGCCCATTTCCTAACAGCCACTGTTACTGGACTTTTATCTTGAGCCTGTGTGTGTCCTGCTACAGAAGTATAGATGAGGAAATAGCAGGTAGATGGGTCTGAGGAGTAATTTTCTCACTCTGTTAAATAACAGTAAAGCACCTTTTACACACTTTATCCATAAACTGATACTAGAAGGAGGAGCTGTTATCCCTGACTGGTCTCTCTTTATAGTAGCTCTGTAAACTATTTATGTAGGCTTCAGGTGCAGGGGCTCCTGGTTTTTAATGTTCTGTTTCCTGGCAGTAAATGGACAGACTGAGGTACAGTGCTTTATTACTTTTCAATAGTGTAAAGTCAGGGTTATATGGTATCGCAAAGTGTGCATCATTGTAAATATACAAATGTCTAATAAATGTCAGTTCTGTAGTAATGGCCAGGTGTTTTTTTTAATGTCATTGCTTCACCGCTTGCTTGTCTCCGATGTACACGGTAAAGTTAACAGAATGGTATAAAGCCTACAGCACAAGTCGAGTGAGTTAGAGTTTAGCCTGACTCGGAGAGGAGCAGTGGGGATGGGGCTGTCTGCTGGTCAGTAAGGGGTGGTTACAGGAGGTAAGGAGCAACACCTGCAGTTGTCAACCCAGCACTCCAGTCAAACATCTTGACATCACAAAGAACCAGCGCATCAAAGGTTACCAGATTTCCCGTGTCTTTCTGTCCATCTGAGATGTTAATTGCACAAGATGGTTATGGCTGAAAACCACTTCAGCTGATGGTATGTCATGTCACGCCAACCTGCCGCAGGGCACGCACACACACACACACACACACACACACACACTCACTCTACAGGTAATTTGGAAACACCAATCAACCTAACCAGCATGTCTTTGGACTGTGCGAGGAAAACGGAGCACCCAGAGGAAACCCACCAATCACAGGGGGAACATGCAAACTCCACGCACACAGACCCAAGGCAGGGAATCCAGGCCTGGAGGTGCGAAGCAACAGTGCTAACCACCATGCCACGGTGCTGCCAGTTAACGGTATAATTTTTGTAATTTTCTTCAAATAAATGAGTGTCAAGTAAAGCCACACACTTACACGCCTTGGTGAGCATAACGTGGTAATGGACTCCATAAACAAGAGAATAGTACAGAATAATATATTCAACCACAGAATTTGTAAAATAATTTCCATATGATCCACAAGCCAGCAGTGTGACTCCTGTGTCATTGCTGCCTCATAACACTTCCAGTGTTGCAGGTTCAAATCCAACTTTCAGATCTTTTTTGAGTTTTCATGTTCTCCCTGTGCTAGTGTTAGTTTATCCTCAGTGCTCTAGGTTTCTTGAGGACCCTAAAGGCACATGATTCAAGTGAAGAGGTAAATATAAATTATCTGTAGAGTATGTACCATTACTGGTGTTTTTCAGGATAGTTTCAGGGCTACACAACTCTAAATAAGGAACAGTTAGTAGACTGATATGTATTGTGTTATACATTTACAGCTACAAGCCATTTTCTTACACTTTTATACGAGGCGTACCACTATACACAGTAGTGTTGAGCAGTACTCCTCATCACCAGCAGATGGAGCGCTTTGTTAATTTTTTTTTTCTTTTCTTTTTTGGGTAAGGAAACTCATCCATTCAACTCGCCACAGGAAACCTTCATTGTCATCAAGGCTTCTGTTACACTTCTGTCCCCTGAATCATGAAAATGTATCAGCAAGTTACCAGTCAAAAGAAGTACATTGCAGACCCATGCAAAACTCGTATCTCTTACTCTAGCAAAAACCGTGAAGGACAATAGACGAACGTACCATTAAAAAAAAAAAAAATCCTAAAATGGTTAATTTTTGCCAAACACTACACCCACCAGTTGTGAATAGTAAACATTTGTTCAAGTGGCCGCGATTCCTCAAATATTTACAATGGTGATCTTGAAGCACTTTTAAGGGAAATAATTACGTCCCACCTGTGGGCGCATGTAAAACCACAAGGTGCACGCTTTGCAAATGTTTAGAAAGTATTTGTCTGCTTAAATAAAAACGTTGCCAGGTGCACGTAAGTGACTGAGTAGGTGATGACTGTTGTTGGTCTGGATGCGGTCAACTGAGATGAATACTGCAGCTCTGATTAAGTGGAAAACAAATTTCCGTATCCTCTTTTTTTATTAGTCATTGTGAGAAAACTGGTTTATTTCTTTACTCTGACCAATGCTGACGATAAGTGCCTTGCTAAAGCCAAGTCCAGCCGACCACAGGACCTGCACCGACACCGCTCAGGTGTAAGGTCCTGTCCTTTAACCATCGCTAATGGCAACAGCTAGTTTAGAAACATGACTGTGTTTTACAGAGCTCGGCTTTCATTAATGCAGCAGCTCCCCGCAATCAATGGCTGTTCCGACGCTTTTAAGAGCGGAGCGCGTTACTGTCAGTGAAGGACACGCGTATCACTCACATTACGCAACGCTTTCTCCTTTGATCACGACGAAGGCAGAAAGTATGAATGAAAAGGCAATAAATAAAACATAAATGCCAATGCACCTTTATAAATGCAACAATTACGGGTTCGAGCCACATGTTCGCCTGAGGAAGCCTACACGCCTCGGTACTCTCCCTGCAGGCAAACGGAAGGAGAACGACCCCAAACTCAGGTGTGAGCGGAGCATTAGATTTAATCATTAAGCGTCTCCTTCGTTTGCATGTCAAAGGGTTTGTTTTGGTTTCCCTGTGGAGTAAGGAAAATGGTGAATTTAATAATAATAATAAATTATCGTTTTCATAGTCTGATTAAGCCTATTTATATATGCCACAATTACTTTAAGAAAACATTTATTTGCTTCTGAAATTGTTCGTTATTGTATTATGCATACAGAAAGCATGCTGTAATGTATTGTACGTATTTGAAGTCAGACGGTAAGCCGATAAATCACAAGACCAGCATTTTCACAGTGAGGTCAGACTGATATTACCAAGGTGTGAGAAAGTACAGGGTCGTCATAATTAAGGGGGGGGCTGAATGGTTCGAGGAGAGGGGTAAAAAACTGGAGTGGAGCCCTTCAATATGACTTGGAGGTAAGCTTTTTCATTGTTGAGGGTTCAATGATTTCTAGTTATGCCCCTGTGCATGTATATCGCAATATAAATATGTAAATAGGCATGTAAGATCTGGATAAAGAATAGCACATCTTAATGCAAGATTAAAAAATAAAAAATACATGCAGTAACAGCACACAACTCAGTGCCTTGAATTATATAATTTACCAAAAATTATCCCAGTTTATATATCCTAAGGTACTATTGATGACTGACAATTTTTTTTTCTTTTTAACTGAGAAAGGTTGACTGGGTACGTGATGTAATTGCAAATGATGCATCATAATATGTGTTCAGTGCTGGTAACTGGACTGGTTGCTCAAAATAGGGACACAGTAAGAACTTTACTGGCTGTGTGTCACTGTGTTTATTAGTTTTACTCATACATAAGTAATGCAACAGGGGTTAAGCAAATGCCTATCTAGGGGGACTGTGTGTGTGTGTGTGTGTGTGTGAGAGCGCATGTGCACGTGCTGTTTACCTTTATCACTTCATTTTCTTTCCTCCCCCTTACATTGTTCATGGTACCTTGTGGGCAGTTTTCACCTCCTTTTGGTGGTTTATGTCACCTCAGTGAGAATTGGGCTGTTTTTTCACATTCTTAAGACTGTATAGGAGGAATGGGAAGGGGGGTGTTTCTGGCAGTGGAGCTGTCTAATACAGCAGGGTCTTCAACGTGGTTGTGTGTGGGAGGCGCTTCCTGAGTAAATGCGACAATCACTTCCTACTGACTGATTCACGTGGCCTCGCTGCCATTTGCTGCCCCCCATGCACAGTCTGTTTCTGTTTGGAGTGGGGAGGGAGAGGAGGGGGGGGTCAGCACGTATTCTATCTCAGCAGCTGTAGCAGGCAGCTTTCTGCAAATGCAGTCTGATGCAGGGGGGGGGTGAGGGAAGGGTGAGCAGCAGTGCTGGTGACTCATCTTCAAACTGTTTTTAGAAAACCCACGGGGAACCTGGTGCAGCATTCCACATGGGAATTTTCATCAAGGTCAGCAGAACCTCACTGTCCTCCCCCACAGCCAGCACCCCTCCCCCTTGCTGTCCGCCTAGCCCCTGCCTTCTTCTCACATCACTGACACTGGCATGCTCCTCTGTGTCGCGGAGGATGCTGATTTCTCGGTGGTGAGTGAGAATAATTGAATGTGTGCCTGTGAATGGCGTTCATTAACAAAGTCGCGGGTGACTGTTAAGAACCTGCACATCCTTGCTGTTCTGGGCTGCCTTAGAGGTCTCTGTGCCTTCTGGGGACACCAAGGCCAGGAATGAGGTTGCCCAAAATTTCTGTACTGCAGTCTGATACACAGGCTATTTCTGTGCTCTTGCCAGGCTGAGTCATTCTCTCGATGGCAGGAGGTTAATTTCCTATGTGTGCTGATTGATCCCCCCCCCCACATGACCTAAGGTGTGCTGTAATGTAGGTGACCCAGTTAAAAACACCTGTCTTTGTACGCTCATCTCTCCCTTCCTCCTTCTCTCGCTCATCCCTTTCTTTCTCTCTGTCTTACACGTGTCTGCTCTGCTCACTGGCTGAATCTGTGAATGAAACCCCCCTCAACCCCCCCCACCCGCTGGCTGAGGAGAGCTGAGCTCAATGGCTGAGCTCAATGGCCAACCTTGCTGAAGCTGTGATCTCATCATTCTGTATATCACATGTAGGTAGCCCCTCTGAGCCAGAGGAAGGGTACAGGTGTGTCTGTACAAGTGAGCGCATCCATCGTGTGTGTGTGCGCGCGCGTGTGCGTGCGCACGCCTCTTGGTAGAATGACGATAGAGGAACTGTTCACATGAGCAGACTAAGGGTATATGTTTTGTCTGTGTGGGGGCAGATTCCACTTCGGTAGCTTGCGAAGAATGAGATATTAAGCTGCTGAAACCTGACATTAAGGCTGACTAGTTTGCATGTGAATAATTAATGTGAACATTTCTGTGCCGTTTCCCCCCTTTTGTTTCAGTTTTCTGGTGCGGCCCTCTCGTCGTGCGGCAGAGCCATCTGTAAGAAATGGCTGCGAGGTGCTTAACTTCTGAGAGGGTTTGGGTGTGGGGGTGGGAGGGCGGGACCCTGTAGGAGTCCGGTGTGATTCAGTGCTCCTGTGTCTGCAGGAGGGGAGGGCAGTGTGGGTCCATCAGTCATCGCGGGCCGGGCGGATCGTCAGCGTGTTGCCAGTCACATCCATATCCCCCTCGCTCCCGGGAGCCCAAGCTATAATTAGAAGTATGGATTGTTTATTTCCTAGTATTGATCAAAATGGGATGCTCAGGCAGAACGTTCAGTCGGGAGAGGTGGCAGAGACGACTGTAAAGACGTGTCCCAGGCTAGAACAAAGGGGGCCGGCAGGGACCCTGCACCGATTGGTCAGCATGTAAGACTCATCGGCGTATGACTGGCTGAGGTGCGCGCATCTGCGACAGCTCGCATGCTCCCTGCACTGTCAGGCTAAATCTCAGCTCAGCGAGGCTATGACGAGTTCCGCTGCACAGGACTGCATGGCTGTTGCGTCATGATAAGTCGCTGCTAAGATTATTTTGTTACCAGCGCTCAGAAGTCAGGCCTAATGGGCGTAAACGTGAAAACACACTTGCTGTTTCTTGGTTGTGACTGAGAATGCTCGCTGTGGTTTCAGCAGTCAACTTGTGCCAGTGTGTGAGTCTCCGCTCTCTGCTACTGCTCCTGTTCCCTAGCAAGTGTGTGTGGATGAAGTCAGTATTTGACATGAAATGTCTCACACACTCGCTGGAAATGCTGCTGCTGTGTGATCTTTATTTAGTATTCTGTGACCAGAGGAACACAGTCATGTCCTAAAATGATGAAAGGAGAAACATTCCTTCAGTCTTTCAGCCCTTTTAACAATTTACAGAGGGCTCTTGGCTGAGGGCCAATTTGAGGTCAGGGGTTGGAAATGAGGTACAAACCTGAGAAATAACATTATTCAGAAAGAAAACCTATTGAAAAAAGTACTGGTACAAACTTACTGCATATGGGATTTTATATTGCATATTTAAACCTGAAAACTTTCCATCCGGTGTCCAGGGAAAGGTAACTGACATAAACACATTCTCACAAAGAGCTGGTGTGACATTGTGAAGCCTTCATCTTCTGCTGTTGTGGAATACAGTCCCACTTTTCTTGCCAGTGAGTAATTTCCTTTGCTGGTTGCGGAGCACTATGCATAGTCTTTTAACGTGACATATAAACTCAGTGCATGGAGTACGTCATCTTTCACTTACATATCATTAATCTGACTGAGGTGACTCATTTTCTCCTGACTGTCCCATCCTCCATTCAAAGTGAGGCTTATAACAAGGTCAAGATTATAGAAACAAAATGTCAACTATGGTTGGTGGACATCTAACATGTCTTCTTACTGAGTTTCAGCAAGCTGTGGAGAAGCTAAGGATGACATGTCCTTCACCTTCAGCTCAGGTTCACACTCATTGTGACAGGACAGTTAGCGTAGCTTGCACACATAAGTTCTACCACCTCGAAGACCCTTTCTTCTTGCATTTTTTACTTTGATGGCACTTGTAATTGCGGCTTAAATGACCGAAGGCTATCGAGTACCTCTAGTTTCCAAGTCTCAAACGTGACCGCACCACGCAGCAGCGATCGAAGGCTAATGATGCTCTCTGAATCGATAGGGGGAGTCAAGGGGGTGGGGGGGTGAGGTCGGCTTCTGCCAAGTCAGCGTGATGGCTGCAACTGGAACTGCGGGGCTGCTAATGGGCTCAGGGGGGCAGCAGGCGAGGTGTTGGGGGGGCAGGCAGGAAGGAGTGTGGAGGTGTAATTTGGGTACTGTGGAACCATCTGTGAAGCGCCTGGAGTGTTTCCTCTGTGGCCTGACCCCTGCCCCCTCCTGCACAGCACAGGTGCTCAGAGCAGGGTGAGCTGGGAAGGGGGTTGAGACGGCTGTGTGCCTTGATGCGGAGGTGGGAGGGTGGGAAGTGAAGGTAGAGAGATTTCTATGACAGGCAGGAAGACTGGGAGAGAATAGCAGGGGCTTGTGCTTGGTCTTTGTTCTATCATGAGGGTGCCCATTGTGCCCCAACTGCAGCCCCTAATTGGCGCCTGACCTCTCTTGAAAAGAGAGTGGCCTTGCAGGTTCCTCTGACGACTGGGGGTAGGGGTGGTGTTGGTGACAGTGAGGGGTGGGCATCGGGACCCTTGATGTGGTGGGGCAAAGTTTAAAGTAGGAGGGTGCTAACCTTTAGTGGCCACGTTGAAAATCCGAGTGGATTTTAATGGCTCGAATTAGCCTCATGGAATGAAACTGCTTTCACAGAATGTTCAGGATAATCCACACAGGATGTTTGCGCTGGCTTTTCCGTGTTGGTTTTCCATGTTTTGAACTGTTGGGTATTACTTGCTCCCAATTCTAAGGTAACACCCTTAGCAACATGAATGGCAGCTGGAAGCGTGCCTTTCGTGATTCAGAGAGAAAGTACTAAACTGCTGGCCAGCGTGCTTCTGCGTTTAAAAGTGGTGTGACTCGCACACACAGACAGAATGCTTGCTGTCGCACACCTGTAACGCCACACGCTCGTGTGAACGTTCCTTGGGCAGGCCGCGCGGACGGCTTGCTGCCAAACCTGTCGCTTTCTCTCTTTTTTTCTCTGTGCAGGGAGTCGTCTGGGATACATTATTTTAGAGAAGAAAACGGTGAGAGTTCTCACGCCTCGACACTCAGCTCGGATTCACATCTTGTCTCGTGACCTAATCGCAGGCCTTATGTCAGCTTCACCTTAAAAGGACATCAGAATATATAAACTCTCTGCTGACACTTGGTGACAAGCAACTAGAACAAAATTTGTCAAGTGTGACATTACCGGGATGGTGAGTCATACTGCATGATGCAGTTACCATGTTTTATCATGGCGAGCTGTGCAAAGCAGAAGAATAGGTCTGATCTAATCTGTCAGATGAGGAATACATCCTGTAGCCCAATCCATCCAAACAGGAAGTAGGAAAATTGGAGAGGGGGAAAAAAACTTTTTTTTTTTTTTTTTTCTTTCACCATATGCATTTGGCATAATGATGAAGACTGTCAGCATAAACATTTTCTAAAAAACATATTCAGTTCTGGTTAATTCAAGCAATTCAATTTAACCAATGTGAGAAAGGCATTTTTATATGGATATACACAAAGTCCCTTTTAATATAAAAAAAAAAATGCTGACTATTTTGTCTTTTTGCAGAGATGTGGTTCCATGTACACGGGTTAGTGCAGTGTTGCAAAAGCCTTGATTCGGATAGGCCAGGCAGGTGTGAAAGGCACTCTGGGGGAGGTTAAGAGCTTTAATCCTCTTCCGCCCATCCTCCACTCCTACCAGTGCCCCTCCAGCGGCTGTGTCCTACTTTGAAACAGCCAAGTCAAGCGTGCTCGCTGTAGTGGTAATGGGTTTAAAGGAGAACCTTGATCCACCGTGCTTTCCCAAACAATGCCTGCTTCCGCTGGAACCGTTCTTCCTGGGGCAGTGGCAGGTGGTCCAGAGAGAGAGGGGTTTTAACCCACTTCATGCCGTCGGAGAGGCTGTAAGCATGGGGGTGGGGAGGCAGATGCGGGGGCAGAGAGGGTATGCTCTCTCATTTGAACCTGGACCTTTTTGGTGTGAGGGCTCTGCAGGAGAGGACAAGGAGAGTGTAGGCTCAAGTGGTGGGAGTCTGCTACCTTCGGTGTGGTCTGGCTTTTTTTTTTCTTTTCTACAAAAGGTCCCCAACAGCCTATGTCTGATTCCCATAACTGCCTTTTTTCCCCACCTCCCTCTGGGTGATATCCTGTTCTATCTGTGAGGGATGCCTAAGGAAAGCAGAACTACAGAAAAGGCATAATTTTTCTCCACAATGGCTTTTTCCCCTTCACACCATAAAAAAAAATAATAAACCAGGTTCTGTTGGCCAAACCATCTGAAAAGGCAACACATAAAGGAGAGGTCCTTATCTAAGGAGCAAGTTCAGTGCTCTAATAAGAATGAGAGAATCTCCTCACACCTGACACGTCAAGCCCCGCCCCCACCAAGCTTCCATGGTTACAGTGTGTGCTGCTTCCCAGGAAACGGAGGAACTTCACAACAGTTCTGCACATTAGACCTTCTGTATAAAATATAATATTACTGTCAAGGGACTTACCCATGAATGTGTTGTGCATTATGTCTGAGCCTGTTTTGCCTCTGTTTAGAGTATTTATATATTGATTGTGTTTTATTTTTTGGAGGCAGCCAATCTACTGTTTATCTACTGTTTGAAATTCAGCATAGTAATTCAAAATTTATCATAAAATGTAACTGATACATAAATTTAAAAATGTAAAAATGTTTAATCTGAAACTGAAAGCTGAAACTGACTTTGGTATTAAATACCGCTCAAATGTAAAAACCTCAAATACAATAAGCAAAATGTCCTTTGAAATCAAGTTGGTGATTTTTGGGATTGTGTCAGGAACACAAGTTTTATTTGTTTATTCTCCTGGTGTTTGTGTTTCTGTCATCTTTGCTTTTCAGAATGGATGGAAAAAAAATACGTGGAACGGGGACAGCTGGCTGGTTTTATAAAGGCAGTAAATGTCATGTAAAATTAAGGTCATTTTTCCCAAGCACCATAAAACAGAACCTTGGGCGGTGAGGACGCGGAGTCTGAAGTGGGGATGATTGTGGTGCCCACGCGTTATGAGTAAGCAGTCCCTCCAGATTAGGGTCAGTCTGGCCAGGATCCACTCAGTCATGAGACATAGAAAACCGCCTCCTCTTCAAGCACCCAATCACTGACATTTGCACAAATAACTGCTCCCCGTGGATCTCCCCCCATCTTACACTTCACTTCACTTCATATACACGGTGTACTTTATGTGTAATAATGTATAATACTGAAGACCGGGTTTTGTGATGACACATCTGTTTGTTTCCAACATATTAAAACGCTAGAGTTAGAGTAAGAACAGAGAAGATGAGCTCCCTCTAACAGGAATGTGTAGGCATCGTGCTGGAATTTATACCTCATGCTAGTTACATACACCCCCACCCCCTGCTTACATCCTGCCCCTGACTGCCAAACGTCCAGATGTTCTTGACCTCTTCCCTGGCCTGCCAGTGGTGGAGATTACATCTGGCAGGGCTTGTCTGCCCCCGGCTGTCACCTGTGTCCTGCTCCCGATGTCATTTCTGTATTGCTCAGGAGGTCTGGTGGAGGCCTCCAGAAGATCAGAAGCAGAACACTACTTCTGCACTGAAAAACCATGGCATACCAGCTGAGGACACCATGTTGGTGTTAAGGTTTCCTCACACCAGTCTGGGGCTAGGGTTGCCACTTCTTCCTTATCTTAAGGAGTTTATTTGCACACGCTGGACAAAATCAGAGAAGAAGTTGAAAAAGTCATGTTAGTTGTCCTCCCACAGCTCATTCTGATGCACAGATTGCAAGATTTATGTGGGTGACCTAGGCAGCACCGCTGCCAAGGGTGAGCTGGAACGGACCTTCAGTTACAACGTTCCTTTGCGTAGCATTTGGGTAGTTAGGAACCCTCCTGGTTTTGCCTCTGTTGAGTATGAAGATCCTCACAAATGCGGAAGACACAGTGAAAGGAATGGATGGCAAAGTTCTCTGCGGGACCTGGAGATGTCCATTGGATTATTTAGGAAGACATGGTATGGGCGACCCAGTCATTGCCCACTCATTGCCCTTTTGACCCAAATGATTGTCGTTACCAGTGAGGTGAACGGATTCACTAGGGATATGAATGTTACTGTTTCAGTAAGAGGGGTGGAAGTCGCCGGAGCAAGTCTTGTTAGCAATCTCAGTCCCTCTCATCCTCCCGATCCCAGTCTTGATCCAGATCTCGGGGACGCTGCTCCCGCTCCCGTAGCCGTAGCATCCATAGGTCTCGATCCTCATCGTACTCTAAGCAGAGATGCAGGTTTACTAGTTGTGAATTAAAATGTATACAATCTGAAACCACTGTCAAACATTTTAAGTTATTTGCATTTTTAACAATGTAAAGAGAATAGCTAACAAATTAAATTATGTATAGAAACAGACACACTGTCTGTGTTATACAAAACTTTATACACTGTTGGAAATGTGCAGCTTTAGATGTTCTGCAGAGCAGCTGCTTAAGCCAGAAATGGAGGTAGTTAGCTAGTGTGTGGGAGAATAACTGTGTCTTCATCTACTCTAACACCTTCTTAAATTTTGACATGACCTTTGCCAAATTCCACACCACAGCTCTGAAGGACAAACAGCTTGTTCAAGCAGCCTGAAGTAACTTAAAATAAGTGTGGATAAAGAAGTGATGACTGCAACAGCATTGCCAATGTTTGCCTTCACACTGATTGTTGCTCTTGAAGCAAGTTAATACATAAAGTTTGAACTTGAAGCATTGAAACGTGCTTATATTTTGATAGCCAACGTTCACAATAGATTTCACATTCAGAACATACAAAAGGAGATATTAAAAATAATAAACAATCCATTGTAAGTATTTCAACACATTTGTGCATGGTAGTCCCCTGTTAGGGTTGCCACATGTTCCCTCTTTTAAGGAACCATAAACTTCCCTCTGCAGTCCCATCCCTTATTTTCAAATCTGAGACATGGCAACCCTACCTGGCATGCCAGGCCTCCCCAACCCACTGTTCATACCGAAAGGCTGTAGTTGTTGGTGTGGGCTAAAAGAAAAGACTGGTCATGATTTTCCTACAAAAGAAAGGAAAACACCACGACTGTGATTGTTCTGTTTATGATCTTTAGATTCATGAATGAATCTACAGTAATAGCATACTGACAGATAAGAGATCCGCTTTCAGCTGTTCTCCATGAAAGGGTCACCACAACAAATCAAGCAGCGTCTGTTTAATGATCCGCACATCGACTTGGCTTGGGGTTTTTATGCCATGTGCCCCTCCTAATGTAACTGTCCCGTTTTACCCAGGCTGAGGACCAGCACTGATGTACACTGGTTTGTGCAGCACCAGGGGCTGGAATTCAAACCCCCAACCTCAAGGCACTAACCACTGAGCCACCACCAGCAGCACCATCCCTCTACATGTATAGACATTCGTATTAGTATATTCAGTATTAGTATTTAACGTAACTGCATTGAATTGTGCAAACTTTATTTGACATTTTGTGCATTACTACAGTGATATGTTGCATAGTGCATGACACAGCAGAAAAAATACATTCCTCCGTGGAAGCTGGCTGTTCATTTCTGAACCTCACAATAAAATCGCAATATTGTGGTTAAATATTTAACTGTGCTGTATTGGCTGGTGTGTGCACTTCAGCTTTCGTGGGTTGTACTCGCTGCACTGCTTCACACACGTTTAAAAAAACCCTAAGCTCACACTTGCCAAATCCAACATCCTGGTGGAGTGCAACTGTTCCCCCCTACTTTCGAGGGGGGGGGTGGGTGACTGTATTTAAACCTAGTCTACATCTGAGTCTTCCTTTGCCTTTAGTGCCAGTTTCTCTGTGTTTCTGCTGCTGCTGCTGTTCGTTTTTACATTGTGAGTAAATGAAGGTTTGTGGCTCGGGTCTTGGGGGGGAGGTGGAGATTTCTTTGCCGTGACACCCACCGCTCTCAGTCAGCACGCTCC
This sequence comes from Chitala chitala, assembly GCA_025773905.1. Classification (NCBI taxonomy): domain Eukaryota; kingdom Metazoa; phylum Chordata; class Actinopteri; order Osteoglossiformes; family Notopteridae; genus Chitala; species Chitala chitala. The sequence continues at coordinate 15,189 of JABJVR010032440.1, forward strand.
CAACGTTAGAGCTCGCGGGAGGTGAGGCGGCGCGATTCGCTCCTCCGCACGAGCGTGCGTGCGTGCCTGGCACGGTGCGCCGGAGGATGGGCAGAGCTGAGCAGAGGGCAGAACGTCGTTCATCATGTGCTTCCACTACATGCACATCTTTTCCTCCCCCCCTACCCCCAACGCTGATAAGGAACAGATAGACGACTGATAATCCAATTGTCAAAACGGTGATGCACACCTTACAAGCACGTGGGCTTCTAAGCAAATGTGTAGAAAGGGAGCTATAACCAGTGAGTACGGTGATGAAAGTGGGGTGGATTAAGGCATAGAGCTGCAACTATGCACGCTTCTGGATGCCTGGAAAGACTTTGTTATTGAGCCATGAAAAAGGTAGCTTGCTTCTCCCGCTCCTCCTGCGTCTGCTCTTACGTGCTGAGGAGCACATGTAGATGAAGGAGCATATATGCAGTGTGTATATGCATACAGGGGTTTCGGTGATCCTGTTGAATACGACAATGAATCCGAACCAATATTGTTGCAACAAACCATCCGGCTGAGTGAACGAGTGGAGGTTCCGTGTGCCTCCGGTCCAGGTTTTGGCTAAGTAGCCAAGCGTGGCGTGGGACGTAGTAGCACTCTTGGGTGGGTAATCTGCACGCATGGTCCCAAAGTTGTGTACTGTAAGAGCTGTAAGGGCCAGTGGTGGTGGTAAGTGATCACCATGGCCGCCAACTCGACATCCTCAAGCTCCGTTGTTGCCATGACGACCACATAATCACTATTTGTCCTAAGAAGAGGGAAGGGATGAACGGCATTACGCTGAGATACCTTAAACGGGGGGGAGAAGACAGGGTTTGATCTCAAACACCAACCCACAGGTATGGTTGACATGCCAGCTGGGCACGCCCAACCACACCATCTCTTCGTACCCTTTGCACGCATAGCAGCAGCAGCTGCTCATCCTCCCTGTTGCCCTAAGCAGGCCCCCAGCAGGGGCAGGAGAATAACAGTGGGTCTTATTTAGGCACACTTGCTCACTTTCCAAATGCCCATTAGTCTTTCAAGGTGGGACTGAGATGCAGGTGGGCCTCGGATGGGGAAGGGGATGGGGTGCAGAGATAGGCAGCTGGGGTGCGAGTGAGGGGCCCGCTTTCGCTGGAGCACAACGGAAACAGAATGCGACCTTACCTGGGAAACACAAGCCCTGAATGGGCCTTGTGTTTGAGGCTGCTCGTCTACTCTTCTCCCAACACCTGGCCTCTGGGGCTCAGTGCCTTACACTGAGGGGTTATTAATGCTTTAGATGAGCCTGCAAGCCCGAGCAGAGTACCCACAATCCACCCAGCTCCCCTTAATTACATATTCTTCATACATGGGCAAAACATCCCAGGGTTTGACCACCGGTGTGTTTTCAGTGACAATGATTTCCACTCCCCTGCTCCTGGGGATTAAAGAGGGTACAGTTAGCCACACGATCAGGGCCTCAAATAAATACGAATACTCCCACTTGACCTTGTCCTTCTCCTGATTTCCAGTTCAGGTGGTACGGTGGCCCGTCTGAAACCCTGACAGGTCACTGTTTCAGCCACATGCATGTCCCGACCCTCAGTGCCCCAGCACAGCTCTGTGAGCACTCTTCTGGGGGACCTCCCGCTCGCCTGGGGGACCTCCCGCTCTCCTGGGGCACCTCCCGCTCTTCTGGGGGACCTCTGCCTACCCACAGCCTATCAGGGACTCTGTCAGCAGGCAAACACGAGCACCAGAAGCACAAGGTCGGTCAGTAGCTCACCTCCCCCAGCACTTTAATCTGGGATCTTTTATCTGTGTCGTGAGCGTGACCACTTGTGCGTGTCTCCAATGTGCATGAGGGAGAGATAAAACAAGTTACAAAATTTTAAATAAAGCACATGTACCATTACCACAGGATTTCAGTGCATGGACAAAACACACATGCATGGTGCTCCTGAAAGTGCAAACTTAATAACAGAAAACTTTGCTTTAGACACAGTGCTCTGCCTGCTTTTCTCCGTCGTTCTCTTATGAGTCGGAAAGTATTGATAACGTGAAACATGGTGCCTGGTTATTCGTACGTTTACGACTTCAACATGCATCGGCAGCTACGCGTTATCTAATCCCAGTTTGCCAGTTAGCCAGTATTCAATCAGAAATGGCCTCCTGTGTGAAAGATTTGATGTTTCCCAAATTAAATGTTTTGAATGAGGTAATGAAACAAATATTCCCAGCAACTGCTGTTTGTTCAGAGAATGAGGTATGCTTCCTGGGATGTTGGCTGATTGATCGCCATCTGGGAGCAGCGCTCCCCGGGTCATCCTCGGCTGAGCCGCGCTCTTTAACGAGCCAGGGCCTTGCCGACAGGCTTCCGCACAGCTATCTGCAAATAAAGGCTGGTTGTAAAATTAACTACAAGACACATCCAGCAGGAATCCCTTCCGGCACCATCCCCTCCTTGACCATAAACAAAGGTTAAAGGAGCTTGACAAGGTCCGGCTCATATCCCATGGTTACCGGCCAGGCCCTCAAAGGCTCACTCTGCTCGGCTGGCAAATCTCAGTGGAGACAAGTGACCTCATTACGTCATGATGTTACCACCGAACCCACTTGGCTTTTTATTTTAATTTCTGCTGTCATGATCTCGGGAATCACTCGAACACAGCATTAAAAATTTGCTGCGTTGCTCTTGTCTCTTACAGCCCTCACTTGCAGGTGTCATTTTTTGAAGAGATTAAAGTGGGGTTGGGGTCTGGGGCAGCCATCACGTGACACGGATCTTGCTTGATGGCCCAATTCACAGCAATGAGCAGCTCCTAGTCTGTGGTACAACATCCCTTAGATCCTTGAATGGCACTTTCATCTAAAGCATAGCAATTTTTGATTGAGTATTACATACCTATAGCAAGGGCTTAAGTGGAATCTACAATTGCTGAGTTACAAACACATGTATTTAACAGCCCTGTTCCCCGCCATTGCACATTGCTCAGTTTGTTGCCTTTAATCTCTTTTCCCCCAGACTCAGTGTCTTTATAATGATCATGAAACACAGTTTATGGTTGCATTGAATTCTCTAGGTCTGTAGAAGCCCATCTATCAAGGTTTGTTTAATGTTGGACAGCAATGGGTCAGTATGTAGAAAAGTCTAATGTCTCTTCCCTCACGGAGGTCTCAAAGGGGCCACAGCATGTAAGACTAATCGACAGTTAACACACGTGAGGTGCCTACAGTTAGTGCAAAAAGTACTGTCCTTTCCTATATGAGTCACACCAACTCCCGGGCATTGAAGTATGCATTAGCATCTATGGTTTTCCTGAACAGAACTCGTTTGTGGTGTTGCTAAGTTGGAACATTGTCATGCAAATAAACTGTTTTCACTGTGTCTTTTTTCACATTAAGCAAACTGAATACAAATAGTCGCTTTACTAAAGTTTTGGCAGTTTTTGTGATGTGGCTACATTATTTTCTTTCTGTGCTGGACACTTGTCACTGTGGAATGTAGCACAGAGGATAGCTGCGAGGTTTACAAAGAGCCTAAACACAGTCCGTGCTACTGAAAGGGGAAAAAAGTCACCTAAAGCTTTTTTTTCTTCATTTTCTTAAACAAGCTTTTCATTTGGCAGACAAAATGAGGGACCAGAGATGGCTGTATTTATAGCTGGGAGTTTGACCAAAATTATCAGTGTACCACAAAACAACTTCCTCAGTCCTAACCACAAAATAACAGGATGCCTTCAATTGTGTGCATTTATTAATTTTAGCAGAGGACCTCTTGCTTATATAAATAGCAGTATTCCTGCAGTCCTTAAAGCAAGCTTTATAAACTTCCTCTCTTCCTTTTTCCTTCCCTCTTTTTCTCGTTCTGCCCTAATCTTGCATGGATTGAATTGGAATGAGCGATGTTCTGGGTCTGGAGTGGGTCCCGGAGCCAAGACCTGTGAGGGAGCCTGGACTCCATTAAAGCCCCATTCCTGAGGGTCAGGGATGACAGACTGAGGTCATGGCCTGCTGATGCCTGAGGTGGGGGGTCTGGTCTGCATGGCAATTTACTGTCAGCACAACTGCCCCTTGCCCCCTCCCCATGTGCTGAATACTAATCTATGGCATGAGGCGTTCTTACAATGTCACCATGGCAATGGACAGACTGCAGCAAAACGTCCCCCAACACCTGAGCCGCCGCTCTCAAGTTCAGCTGAACAAAGTGTTTTTTATAGTGCTTTATTAATTCCAGATGGAAATTACCACTCTGCATTTAACCCATCCCCTGGTGGGAGCAGTGGGCAGCCATATGTGATGCCCAGAGAGCTAGCATTTGAGTGTCTTGCTGAAGGACACACCTGGCTGGGCTGGGAGTTGCACTGGGAGACTTTCACATTCCAGCCATTGAGCCACCGGGATGCTAAAAAAAAAGTCAAAACTCAAAAATGTCACAAGTTATGGTTCACTGTCAAAGTTGTGATTGGAAAAGCCATGAACTGGAGGTCTCTCTGCAATAACAAGTTAATAAATAAAACAGCAGATTTGAATCTGAGGAAATGTGAATTAAACGTCAGCTAATTCAGTTTGATAGAATTTTTACGTAATATGTTCGAACAGAACACAAAAATGTACACGACGCTGCACTGTTGGATATTGCGTATTAATGTACTGAAACGTGAATGGAATGCTTTAACAGTCTATTTGTGGCCTGTTTTAAGCGTGCAAATAGCAGTCCAGACGTTCTTCAGAACGGACCGTTGCTGAGTCAGCCCCAGCGACATCTCTTCCATTTATCTGCCATTATCTCGTGCACCTCTCTGTTACCCGCGCATGCTGCTTCAGCTGTCTGCTGCTGAGCTCGTTAGACTTCACTGTGGGGGACGCCTCTTCCTGTGCCGTGGCCCTTCTGGTTGGGGGGGGAGGGGTTTAGCTGACCTAGACACACTCATACCTTCCTTGGGGAGTGACACATGGATATTACACAAAGGCAAGGTATAAGTCACAGATTTAGGTGACAATGACAGCTGCTGTATGTGCATGCGTGTACGTTGTGCCTAACTCTGGAAACATCTGCAGTTTCATCTGTCCTTTTGCAACGAGAGGCCAGACTTGTAGTCCCTTGAGCAGACGAGCAGAACGCTTGGCTGAGGCTGCTGCGTCGCTCAGCGTTCGGCTAGGCCTTCGTCCGGCTCATTTCCTCTCCATCCTGCTGTCATTTTAACAAAAACAAACTGTGAATTTTTTTGGAGCCGTGCAGCATGACCCCTGTTGTTGGGGTCTCAGACAGTGCAGAGCACCCACCTTGGCCAAGAAAAGGAATCATTTATTTCCTGGCAAGTATAGCTGTTCCCTGTATTTATCCTGCAGAGAGGATGTAATGGCAAGGATATGATAAAACATGTCAGTAAAGAATTTGTCCTGAAGATTAATAACGAGCTGAACATTACCTAACTGCTTTGCTTCCACGTTGAAAACAAGCTCCTCACACACACCAAGGCTGAGGTTCTTTCCTTAGCATTGGCTTTTTTTCAAAAACTAACAAGCCATATGATGTTAAGGGCCAACCAGCACCAGGCTTTACGTGCCCAGCATGTGGTCACCAACCTGTCTGATTGGGATTTTAATTAATGGCACGATTTTGGCATCGTGCATCACCGCAGAACTCTGATGAGCAAACCCTCATCTTCCACTCTTCATGACACAACGATAACCATGCCCCCTCCCTTCCCCAACCAACCAGACATACTAAGTCACAGCAAGAAGCAAAATGACAGGTCGACTGCAGCAACTGCAAACTGACTGAGAGAAACGAAACCGTTAGGTTGTGTGTTCCAAGCCCTGGTGAGGCGCTGTTGTCCAACCAGATGAACTGGTACACTCTGAAACACATCTTTGCAAATGAGCTAACACTTTACAATACTTAGGACAATACTAACAAACATAATATAAAAAACTGATTTCCTATCTTCTTCAAACATCTCCAAACAATGTTGTTTGTTATAAATTAGCAGCAGTGATGCTGTGTGACACACAGTATATAGAGAAAACACGACCTTCTTCTTTATGATTCTGAAGACTGATTGTAGCAATCCCTCATACATTTTTTTACACTGAGATGGAATATCAGGATGGACCAATAACTTTTTTTCTGTAAATATTCAATTATTCCTAAAACCTTCAGCAGTGTCTCCTCCGTGGGTTGACTTACATCAGATCACGTTGGGCCCTATCCAAAGATGATCCAATAGAGATGTACCAAGCATCTATTCAGAACTCATGCCTGCTTACTTACAGTTCTTGTGATCCATCTGTACCAAACGACCCCAATATCTAAAGGCCGTTAACAAACCAACAAACAAACAAATAAATTGGGGTACTGTACTTATTGGCCCTGGAGCCAGACATCCTGCTGGTTTTATTTAGTGACCATAAAGCAGGCAGCCTGGTCCTGGATTTAGGTTAATTATTTCCCTGTGTTACGTTCTTCTTGTTTTTTAAGCACAGGGGTCACATTGCCTGTAGGATTCCTGGCTGTGCTGAAATCTTACAAACAGAAAAGTCTGAGCCCTCGGCGGCTGCCAGAATGGCTCTAAAACACAGAATTAGGGAGGAGAGCCATGAAGTGTAAATGACACGTCTGCTGCCTGTCACGCTATTTATTCTCCTTTTTCTGTGTGTTGATCCCCAGTAGGGAGAAGGGTGTGTGGTGTGTATCCAAAGGCACTTTCTGGTGCGTTTGCATCCATGGTAGCAAAAGGACTGGAGAAGAGGGAAGCAAGAAACATCTCAGGAGCAACAAGTTTGTTGTGTGAAGACAAGCTTTATTTTTGTCTTATTGAAAATTAATGGTACAGGTGGCAACCGCTTCTCCATCTCTGTGGGAAAAACATTTAATTCATACAAAATTTTGTTCCTTAACTCACAAAAGTAACACTGTGCACATTCAGTATTGGTCTGTGGTCGTTAGGCATGTAACCTTCTGACTGTCAATGAGAAAAGTTAACGTTAAAATTTGTGTTAATGGTTCCCAGCTAAAAGGTGTTAAACTCTAATCATACTGACCCATGTTACCTGCTTAAACAGTTGATGTCTCCCAGAGTTAAGGCTGTGTGGTATTTCTCTTGCTTTGTGCTTGCCATGTTTCCAGTCCATTATGCTGATTTCAACTGTAGAACCATGAGTCTCCAATGACTCACCTGACTCTTGTAATGACTCAGCCAGGTAACCCAGAAGCATACGTTTATTTCTGAAGCACAGTTGTGTGATTGGAGATCTGCAGCAGTGTCTAGTGTGATGTGTGTCCTGAGTCAGCCTCCCTGCAGGCAATCCAAAAAGAGACACCCCAATTATTCAAGGTTGCTAGTTGAATTAAAAATGCATTTATATCTTGATTTCTAATTCCAGCATTGGTGTTACTGTCCATTTTGCACGTACACTCAGACAATGGGGATATATTTAAGAAGAGCTTAGTCAGTAGTGTTCTAGAGCCTGAACAGAGATCAGGCCAGCACTCTTCAGAGTACCTGAGTAGAGGCCAGCGCTCCTCAGAGTGTTTGAGTAGAGGCCAGCACTCTTCAGAGTACCTGAGTAGAGGCCAGCGCTCCTCAGAGTGCCTGAGTAGAGGCCAGCGCTCTTCAGAATTGCCCAAGTAGAGGCCAATGCTCTTCAGAGTATCTGAGTAGAGGTCAGCACTCTTCAGAGTGCCTGAGAAGACGCCAGCACTCTTCAGAGTGCCTGATTAGAGACCAGCACTCTTCAGAGTGCCTGAGTAGAGGCCAGCGCTCCTCAGAGTGCCTGATTAGAGGCCAGCCCTTTTCAGAGTGCCTGAGTAGAGGCCAGCCCTTTTCAGAGTGCCTGAGTCCAGGCACTGGCACGAACCACGCTGGATGTGGTGCAATGACAAATTACTGCAGGAAGCAAATAAAAACTTGAGGCAACTGCTAAATGAAGGACGTTGTGTTTTACAATGCTGAAATGTTTTACAACTGGTGTAGCAAGAAGAGGGGAGAACGTAGTGCAAGATAATCACTTGAATATTTGCTGAAGACACAAAGAGCAGTATGGTTTTGGCAGTTAAATAAAATAAATTGTATTCGATCTTCCAAAATTGTATTTTGCATATTAATGATTATAACTGATAGTCAACAAAGTATCTTAAGACATAGAGCAATGCCAAACCTTGTAGTGGCATTACATAAACAAGCAGCACACATAGATATTAAGAACATTCACATTCGTTGTTTGCTAAATATACAAAACAAAGTCCAAAAGGGTTGGGAACTGAACCTAAGTTGCCGGAATGACCTTAGCCTGTAGCTTTAGTTCCATAGCCGGGCCCAGCGGTGTGCAAAGGGTTAAGGGTCCCGGCTGGCAAGCAGCGTGCTTTTGCAAACAAGGCTGCCAGTGCAGCGCGGGTTGGCTCCGTGTGGACTCCGTCCTGCTGGTAATAGGGGACAGAGAGCACTAACAGCTTCCTCTTCACTCCATAACAAGCAGCGAGAGGCCGGGCCCTGGGGCTTCCTGCGTCCCACACACAGGCTGCAAATAAACACAATCACGCTCACCCTCAGTGCCTCTGTCTGTCTTTCTCTCTCTCTTTCTATCTCTCTCTCTCTCTCTCTCTCTCTCTCTCTCTCTCTCTCTCTCTCTCTCCCCCCCCCTCCACCCACACCTCCCGGCACTGCTTAAACTAGATAAAAAAAATGTACCAACCCCAAATGAAAGGAGTACAATTTAGAGTTGGTAAACAGCAGTTCAGTTCTTTCATCCCCTGTCTTTTCCTTGCTCTCTCAAATCTCCCCGCTGAGACGGATATTTTAGCATTTCCTTTAATGCACAAATACCCAATTAAATCTGGAGCAACAACATTAGCTGGGTTCCTGCTCTTTTTTCCCCTTAATTTCTCTCCTATTTATATGCATGCTCCAGTTGAATGTTTTTCAGGTCTGTTACTTCTTGCACTTCCTAGATATGTTTTACGACGAACTTCAGTTGCGAACTTTTTTGGAGTATCTAGTACAGCTTCCAAAGACAAATATGACAATATCCTTAAAGATATGAATGTCTAGAGTGGGATTTATGATTGTGTAATAACAAAGGGAACAGAGGGCAGTGCCACTATAACAATACAGTTTCTCTTTCTTGTTAAAATGGCTGAACATAGCTTTGACTGGTATTTCAATATGCAAACACCTAAGGGAATATTAACAGAACTAAAGAATGTTAATCTTAAATTGCATGCGTGTTGTCACTTCAGCAACTGTTCATACATAATATCACTGTGTACTATGTACACAAACTGTAACAAGTTGTAACTGTCCCGTTAGCTGCCATCGTCATGGTTACCATTCACTTCTCGTTACTCAGGCACACCCTCTACTACTCCGTGTGTCCTGTTTGCTCTCTGCATTGTCCACTTGATGGTTCTTATTAATCACTCTCGTTACCCTGATAGGGGAAAGGGCATATCCCAGATAGGTGCGAAAGCCCGTCTGGCATGCCTGCTTAGTATGGCCAAGAGAAAACAGCCTGTCACCAAGATTGAGACCACATTAGAGTGTCATGGAGATTAGGTCTCAGGGACCCTCTGGAGTTAGCAGAGGCTAACAGAGTGGGGTAAGGGTTGCGGATTATAGTAATACCCCAACACAGTCACGTGCACCACGCGCAGCTGAATGTCACACGGGCTGGAACATCCTCCTTGTTGTTCTCCTCCCCTCTTCCCACAGAACATCCATCTTCTGCATGCCTGAGCTCATCAGCTCATCATCAACGGCAAGCTGGAGCGGATGGTCCGTGAGAGGAGATGCGTGCGTGTATGCGTGTTTGACAGAAAGAGCCGTGTGTAGTGCACGCGTGCATGTGCGAGTGTTCCTGAGAGGACCTTGCCGGAGGCAGAGGGAGTGTCAATGAGGAAGGAGCAGATCATTGGTGGAAGGGGGGGGGAGACTGGGCGTATCACCTTGGCCTGCCAGTGCTCTCCCTGGATCCAGCTGGGCCCAGCGTTCCTGTAGACGTCCCAAGGGTGTTTCTTGTGAGTAACTCACACGTGCGGCCGTCCTGAGAAGACCGCATCTGATCACGCACAGCTGCTGTGAAGTTTACATAAACACGAACACGTAACACGTACGCAAACATGTACTGTACGTGAACACTTACTACTGAGACGCCTTACCTTGGGGTGGAAGAGTGCTATTATTCAGCATTCTTTTGCCCTCTTTGTCCTTCTGCTGTGCTGAAACTTGTAGACAAAGTAAAGAGAGACGAAGTTGTCTTAGGTCTCTGTTAGCCAGTGGCGTCAAACAGAGGTTGTTTTAAAAAAGCTCGGCCACATTATCAATCACATTGTTTATTCCTGCACTAAACGAGTCCAATCTCAGGCTCTTTCCATACACAGTGAGCTTCCTCTCCCTGACGCTCATTTCCAGGCTTTCATCTGGGTTTGATTTCCTCTGGCCTGCAGTAATACCCCTGTCAGCCACTGCCCGTGAACACTTCATCACACGCTCTTAGCTTCAGTGTTTAATAGCGATATGTAGCTCTGTCTTGATTTGTCCTAATGGAGGGTGGATTGAGTTGGTGTCTGGGGAATTGTGGAGCATGAAAATTATTTTGGGGGGCGGGCAGTGTTCGACCTCCAGGACAGTGAAACAAATGTGAAGTTATCTGGTGTGACACAGGTTTTTTGGAGCTATAGTGCCAATCCAGTCAGCACGAGGGCAGCTTTCAAGGTAAAGCTCCTGTGTTTTGTGTGTATCTAGGCTGTCCCTGTAAGGCTCACACACAGATGTACGTGGAACAGTCAGCTATGGTTTATGTCACTGTGCATCTGTGTATGTATCTGATATATTTGTCTATTTAGTCTGTTTGTCATCATGATCACATTTACCTTAAGCTTTATTTGTTCAGTTTGTTAACTGTTTACTGTGAACAGCATGTGTGTGCATGCATGTACTTCTGTGTGCTTGTTTGTGTGTGCGTGCATTTGATTGTGAGTGCTTGTTTGTCTGCATGCATGAGCTTGTTTGTGTGTGGATGTGTGTGCTTATTTGTGTGTGCATGCATATGCTTATTTGTGTATGCGTACGTGTGCTTGTTTGTGTGTGCATGTGTGAACTTACTTGTGTGTGTGTGAATGTGATTGTGTGTATATGCATGTGCTTTTTTTGCATGTGCTTGTTTTTGTGTGCATGCTTGCACTTGCGAGTGCTTGTTTGTCTGCATGCACGTGCTTGTTTGTGTGTGCATATGTGTGCTTGTTTGTGCATGCATAGGCTTGTTTGTGTGTGCATGCGTGTGCTTGTTTGTGTGTGCATACATGTGCTTGTGTGCATGCGTGTGCTTGTTTGTGTGTGCATGCATGTGCTTATTTGTGTGTGCATGCGTGTGCTTGTTTGTGTGTGCGTGCATGAGCTTGTTTGTGTGTGCATGCGTGTGCTTGTTTGTGTGTGCATGCGTGTGCTTGTTTGTGTGTGCATGCATGTGCTTCTTTGTATGGGAAGTTATATGCTACTTCATCCCCACTGTGCCACAGCTTCTCCTGAAGGACAAGTGCAAAATCCTCCTGAGAAAAGTACCATACATGATGGTTGCTCTCGGGGAAGGGGGAGGTCACATCCTACACCCATGGAATCCTTCTTTGGCACAAAGATAGGAGCACAGGTGAAAAAGGGAGGGGGGGGGCGTCAGAGGAAAAAACAATCCACTTGACAGATGGACAGAAGAAGTGGGGGGGGGTGGCCCTGAAATCCGAAACAGGAAACCCTGAGACAAGCCAGGCAGGGCCGGCTGGACATTCCTTCATACTGTACGTTATTAGTGGAAAGCAGCAGTGCGGTCTGAGAAGCACATCCCTGCAGCCACAAATCAGTTCCTTCTGCCTCTTCCACCAAGTGGATTAATTGATTCCAAACACAAAAGAGGGGCGTGTGGTAGAGGGGGCTATTCTGCTGTTTCTTGATGGGGGGGGGGGCTCTTTCGTCTCCAGACATGAACCACAAGACTTTCCACTGGATGTGGAGCTACAGCAAAATGCTTTATTTAAATTGGCTTGGACTGCTGATGAGAGCGAAGAGGCCCAAAGTAGACCCAAAAACAAACACAAATACTATGAATTACATTTATTTGGTCTTGAAAAGATGCTCACAACTTCATAGAAAACGTGACTGTAAAGGCAAAAACAGAAATCTCATGAGTGCTAACTTGTATCACATTAATATTACAACTTAACATTTAAAACCTCATACCAATGTCCTCATAAATCAAACTATCTAAGATTACAATGACAACAACTATGATAAGGGCTTAACACAGGCCTTTGTCAGTGCTTAATGTAGGGTTTAATGTTTAGCAAGTGTTTTTTTTAGCTGCTGCTGTTTTCACTTTGTTACCATGCTCAGTCTTGAAGAGTTGAAGTGTACCCAAAGTATGAAATTGTCCATAATGATCAGCACTGGAGACATCCATGCTGTGTCCATCCTGGCGATATTGTGCGACGGGACAGAGGAGTCTTTGTGAGGGTCAGCCTGGCCCAGCAGGTGCTCTCGTCTCGTCTCCTGGCCCCGGGAGCTGCCGTGTTCAGCCCCAGGCAGGAGAAGAGGATGTGGGCCTCCCCAAAGCAGCCACCCCCCCCTCCCCAACATCCATGGGAGAGCCATTCTAATCAGCCGACAGGAAGGAGGTTATTGATCGGCCTCTTGCAGGGAGAGGAAATCCTCTGTAAATGAGGTGGACTTTATTAAAGCACCTCATTCCAGCTCCTCCTCTCCCTACTGTTTTCAAAAAGGGAATGGGGGGAGAGCTTTTTTCCTCTTCTCCCCACCACCATAATTCACTTTGTCGTCTTTGTTGTGCCTAGGATCCTCACCTGGACTGGATATGCAAAAAGTGTGGAAGGCGAACAGATGGGTTGCCCCCCCCCCCATGTTCTTGCTTTTACACTTCCTGAAAAGGCAAATCTGTCTACTGAGTCAAAACAGAGATCAGGCTTGAGGAGAAAACAACTAAGTAGCAGCCTTAGGTACAAAACAGGCAGCAAATTTGTAAATGAAGTCGCTCAAAGAAAGTGCACACATAGACGTATGATCCCGAGTATGGTCCTGTCAAGCTAGTTGAAGATTCATCCTCTGCAGTTTGAACAAACCTGCTCACCTTACACACAGCTGCTGTCCTCTGGGCCGCAGAGCTCAGCACTGTCATGTGACGGCCACAGCTGATCTCTCTAGGGGAACCTCAGTGTCTCCTTCTTTTGCCTACGAGGATGGAAGATTGCAGAGGCTTGGAGGATCCTGGCACATAACCAAGAATGTTGGTTATGTGTGAATTATGTGTGAAAGCACAGCAGGAGAAAGTTTCTTTGTTCCCATGTAATAATAATAATAATAATAATAATAATAATAATATTTTCCAAAAAACTTTAAAGAAAACCAGTGGGATGAATTAGATTAGTTTTTTAGTTGAAAGCAGTTCTGTGAGATGAGGCCAGCACTCAAAAGAGAGGATTCACACAGACCAAACACTGTCACAGAGGTCTGCAAGAGACAAATCGGATTTTGTGAAACTCTCTTGTGCTGGCGCCAAGCAATTTGTGTGTATGTCTTAACAGGAGGAGACTTTGGATCCCAGCAGTCAAAACTGTGTTAAACCAAAGGTATCCATAGCAACAGGTTCCCAGCAGTTCCTCTTTGCCTGAGGTTACACTCTTTCAGACAGCAGGGCAGCAGAAGAACGCTCTGGCTTAAGAGGCAGAGCGCACTGCCATCAGCTAAACATGTCCATTGAAGGCTCTAACTAAAGGATATTTATTTTCCCCTGTTTAAGAAATGAATCAGATAGGCTGGTGGCCTAGGGTCGGCCACATTGGAAAATGCGGTTCACCATGGTGCACGCAATCATGTCTCCTGGTTATCTTAACAAAGCAACATTGTGGCGGGGAGGCAGAACACTGTGCACTTTTATCTGCCCCTTCCTGGGAGTTCAAGGGCTTTGTTTGACTGACTTCCTGTGGGGCTATACCTGTTACATAACTACCGCATCCTGTTTCACCCACACTACCAATTCAGCAAAAAAAAAAAAAAAAGTCCGGTCAGAACCTTGTGTCTGATCCTAGGCCGGAGATGGCCTGTGAGACGATGCCGTTTGTTCACCTACACCGAAGGGATGAAGGTAAAATTTTAAACCTCAAAACTGTTCGGTCATTTCGTGACGCCTTAAGCACCCTCATGATGAGGCTACGCGGCAACAAGGCCGTGATCTGCTCACCTTCAGAATCATCACCTTTGTACTCATTACTAACAAGCCTCGTTTCCAGGCAACTCAGGTCTGGCATGCGCTGTAGGCAGTATAAAAAGAAAAAAGGAGAAAAGGAAAGGGACTGTGAGCTCAGTGTGGTGGAACTGCATGGTAGCCAAGCTGTCAGCCAGTAACAAATGGGAGGGAGTTTGTTCATGTAGATAATTACAGGGTGTAATTTACTACCCATACTCCCCAGCGAACAGGAGACCTTTGTATGAGTTTTATAGATTTTATCCATGTTTATGTAAGACAGCCCCACGTGTGGCTCACACCCTGTACCATAACCCACACCTCATAACAGGCAAGTGAGTTAGCCTGCTAAGCCCAAGACCCGGGTCCTGGTTCAGGTGACTCGTCAGTCTTTTGCTACAAACAAATAAATAAACAAAGTGGGGAGAGGGGGATGTCAATATTTTAGTGGACATGCTATCGTCTACAAGTTCTGCTGTACTGGCAGTTGTTCCACAGCATCAGATTATGGGAGATTTAAGAAGTTTTCCTCCACTGATTTTGTTGCTCTGAAGTTCCTCCCCTCCACATCTTCAGACTCTGCTTTAGTTTAGCATTCCAGGTTCTATTGTTTCTTACCTCGGTCATAATGACTGATGGAAGAAGGCAGTGTTTTTGTATTCATTCTGGAGGCTATATTGTGAATAATCTTTTGTGCTAAATTTACTTCAGACTTTTTGAATTATTGAGGAAGCTATACAATTGGAAAACACTGATGGAATGCAAAGGCACGGGGGGGTGTGGGGGGGTGGATTGTTGCTGTACACATATAAAGCCCTTCTCATGCCTCACCTATAATGAATGAGCAAATTACAGGAGAAACAAATTTAAAAAATAAATACATCTCAGCCACCCCTGCCCTTATGAAAGAGACAGTGGCTTTTTCTCAGATGGGTAGGGGACAGTAGCCAGGGTTTTTTACATTAAGATGAATGGACCCTTAATAAGCGATTAAGATAAGGTGAAAACCCTGGCATCACTAAAGTTGCTGTACTTTGAAAAGTTATCTGATGCCTTAGAGAGGAAATGTCAGGAGCATTGGGGGTTTAGGCGAGAGGAGGGAAAGGTGATTTATCTGATAAAAACGCTAAGCTTCACTTAGGCTGGGTTAGAGGAAGAGATGCACTTCATTTGTCTGTTTCTGCAACAGAAGAACGCACAAAGGCAGAGCATGTCAGCGTGTTGACAGTAATACTCTGAGAATTTTGTTATGCAACAAACTGACATGCACAGGAACGGCGGCTCCATTCTTGTTTGGGTGACACGGAACACGTTAACATTGAAAGCACATGTACTGTACATTATATATGCCGGTTTAACAATCACCCTGTCATCACTTTAAAATGACAGCAGTGCTCTGTGACTGCTTCACTGTGCGTGCAACAGCCCTGAGCACTTCCTCTGCCCTGAAAGAAATTCAAAGTCAATTTGCAGCAATGTTCAGTGTAAAGAAAACCCTTTAACGGAGCAAGAAGAAAGCAGAGATAAGAAGTAGTGGAACAGTTTCAGAAGTTTGGCGGGGGAGGAGGGGAGGGCAGTGGGGTAAGACAGTGGCTCTTTGTTTCAGACTGATGGTTGGTCAGGTGCCACGAAGCGTGGAGAATGAATACGTCTTGTGGGTGCAGTTGGGACTGGTCACTGAGGCCCCCCTCCCTACTGACACATCTTCTATATGCCCAGTAATATTCTTGCCCAGGAGGCAGCTGAATGGAGGTTTGTGTGATAAAGATACAGGCACCCCATTAAGCAGGATAGCTGTGCTCTCTTTGTGCCACTCCAGCCCTGTTTTACTGAGCAGACCGGGGGCATCTTTGTAAATTGAGTTAGTTGTGGGCACTGCCCTACTTCAAATTTCACTCATCAGCTGACACTTCACTTCAAAATGAAGTGTTCCAGGGGAAGTTTCAATGCTTCCTGTCACTGGAACCCACTTGGTATGTGCACACTGAAGTTGCAGTTTATTTTCAGTTAAGAAGACAATACAGAAAGTTTATATGATACCACGGACCTTTGTAGGACTGAGGGTTTTTTTTTTTTGCAAATAGTGAACTTAAGCAAAAAGTGAACTGCTAGTGAACTTTTGGTCCTTACCTTCACCTTGCTATTTCATTATCTACAAGTCCCTTCTTTTGAAAAGGCCCACATAATTTGGCATACACCAATTGTTTAACAAATCTCCTTTTGCACCAAGATTTTAATATCAGGAAGAAGGAAATTCTATCTGTAATGGGTTTTAAAAATGTATCTGGCAAAATGGGAGGTCACGTTGCACATTATCATGTCTTACTTTATTTATTGCTAGGGTTTGGTCATCCTGGAAAGGAGGCTTACATGTGTTGGCCAACCTTTCTAATATTTCAATGGTCCAAGAGTCAAAACAAACATCCCAGATCACAGGCTGTTTGTGTCTGTCCCAGACAGCTTGAGCTTGAGAATGCCAGAGTGACAGGGCTGTAGCGGGAGGGGGGCACATTTGTGTAGTAGGAAGGGGAGGAGACAGGGGATGACAGACAGGCAGGCCTGACCGACAGGAGCAGGCAGTCCTAGTGCCACAGGCCCTGATGGAATCTCTTTCTCAGCCAGCGAGGAAGTGAGACCAGGGCCTCACACATCAACAGGTACAGATGGTGTCTCACCTTTGGCTCACCCTGTGTGACTCACACAGGTCGGACCAGGTGGCGCTGCTAAGGGGGAGGAAGACAAAGAGGAGGAGGAGGAGGAAGCCCTGAAGATCTGTGGAATGTTCCTAAAAAAACGCAATTGCCCCTAAACTGCACCTTCCCCTTAAGCACACGCACACATGCAGTTCCTTTCCTGGCTTCATTTATGGCATCAGGAAGTAACACCTGCAGCCACACTAGCCCTTTTCACACTGTAAGACAATCTGTTTGCACTCTTCTCACAATGCTGGAACACAGCACAGATGTTTCTACTTGCCTCAGGACTGCAGTGGGCAACATCTGCTTTGTGCTCTGATAGATTTTAGCGGACGCGTTTATTAAAATGCGCGCTTCACTACAGATAATGCGAGCTCGGAGCCAACTATTAGTTTGCAAGCTCATTAAATTAGGAAGATGACTCATTCAGATTGTGGCAGTGTAGCTGATACACTGATGATCACCTAGAGATAAAATGTGAACTAGCCTCATGGCAGCATGGGGAGATCATCAAAAGGAGCTGGAGGAGGTGATAAAGGCACATGTAGGGGGGGCAGCTGGGCTCCAAAGGGCCACCTACAAGGACACATTGTCAGCTGTCACCTCACAGGGTCGTCTCTGTCTGCAGTTAACCAGTGAGCAAGTGGTGGGGTCGACACTCCGGGCATGAGGAAAGAGACCTTGGTGGGACGTTTATTTACCTACCCAAACAAAGCAGCTAGGCTCCTTCCTGATGATCAGGAAAACAGCTGAAGCGGCAGCGCCGTCGCCTTTCTGCACTCTTGTTGTTTAGAGAGTATGTACAGCGCAGTTGCACCAGCAGCTATTTGGTCCCTCTGCATTCCAGCCTCTCAGCCACACCGAGCAGAAAGGAAACTCAAAATGCAGATGTACGGCTGGCAAAAAAAGTCTGAGCTGAAACTCTAGGATACATCAGGCAGCAAAAGCGAAGCGGACGTCTCTTCATGGGGTGACCAGTTAAAGCGTGGGCTCTCGGTGGCCAGGGGCTCCTGGAGATTTAGAATTAGTCTTGGATTAAAGAAGATGCCTCTCTATCCTGGGGCATAAGAAACACAAGCCCAAAAGAGTCCACCCATCTCAACAACCGTGTCCCTAAATCTCACCTTTCATTCCTACAGACTGCTGAAGGAGGTCTGTTTACAGAACAAAGGAAAAACTCCAGTAATGTCTAAACCAAGCCTCTCTGGGTTAGATAAATGTATTATGTAGGCCAGAGCATGTGTTTTTAACATCTGTAACGTCTCAACAGAGCTGGACAGATAGTTGACACTTTGGGACTCCCACTTGCTTTGGGTTGTTTTTTAATTTTGCCAACCCCTTTAAGTGGTGCTAAAACACATATCCAAATGTCCTGCAAAGAAATCCCCCAAGTGTCTACCCCAGAACCTGAATTCACTGCCAAAATCTGTTGAATGTTTTTGCAGCTTCCCCTTAATACGACTGGCAGTGAAGGTGTTCTGTAAAATGTATACTCCCAAGCATACTTTAACTGTGTTAAGCAAACCAAAAATATAATTTTGATAATAACTGAATATTATGCCATGTATAAATAATGTGATTAAATATATCAAGGTTTTAGCTTCAAACAGAGGCAAAACAACACCAGGTAATGTTTAACAATATATAGATATATTTTAATTTCAATGTACATTCTGTTTTGACAAGCTTTTTAAAACTCTTCACAAACAAAAGGCAATTCAAATAAATACTATATAAAATAGAACTTCCAAATAAATATTTCTATAAAGGAAAATTGTGAGTTTTTAAACAAAACTAGTATAGATTATTTTTGTAACATTTAAATGGCACAGACAGAAGATACATTAAGCCAGAAGTCTGAAAGGTGATCTTAAGAGTGAGTTACAGCTGTATCCACAGGATGGACATGGAGTGAAATACATTTCAAAAGTCATTCAAAGTCTTCTTGGATCCAGATCCTTCCATGGTGAATTAATGGGAAGGAGGCTGTTTCCTTCACCAGAGGACTACAAGATGAGGCCCCAAACACAGATGAATGTCTATCAATCTGTTTTGTTTTCATTTATTTATTATTTTTTGAGCCACATAACTGAAGACTATCTTTGCTGAAAATTTAGAGGCAGTGCTATTTGACGAAATTTTGTTTTTCCCATTAGGAAACAGGAAGCTTGGGAATATAT